>SJYT01042700.1:0-65495 GCA_006410635.1 Cephalophus harveyi
CTTGCTATTCTTTGGAACTCTGCATTCAGATGCTTATATCTTTCCTTTTTGCTTTTCTTCTTTTCACAGCTATTTGTAAGGCCTCTGCAGACAGCCATTTTGCTTTTCTGCATTTCTTTTCCATGGGGACGGTCTTGATCCCTGTCTCCTGTACAATGTCACGAACCTCCGTCCATAGTTCATCAGGCACTCTATCTACCAGATCTAGTCCCTTAAATCTATTTCTCACTTCCACTGTATAATCATATAGGTTTAGAGGGCCTAAATTAAATAGGAATGAAGAAGGATGGTTGTAAAAGGGCAGAATCACTGGCAAGGACTAATAAGGAACAACAAAAAGAGTTAACATTTATTGAGTACTTACTATGTAACAAGCATTGTATTAGATACAACACTTTAGTCATTTCACTGTCACAACGATTCTATAAAGTACCAATGTCCTCTATTACACTGAGGTCGGAAAAATTATGTAAGATTTATCCAAAGTTACAGACATGGAAAACTGAATAACTACTGTACTTGTGTGTTTTGCTACCAGGAGTCAGAGGGAAGAAATAAGAAATTACTGTGAAGTCTTGGATACCCCACCCCATGATTATTTCGCAAGTTAATTGTGCAATCTTAGTAATTTTGTTATCTTAGGGAATGAGAAACAATCTCACCCCCAGGATTTGCCTTCCATACTACTTTTTGTTTTATGGATAATTATCAATATTAAAAATACTAAATCATGGGAATTCCCTGGCACCCTAATTCAGTGGTTAGGACATCTAACTACTTCACTGCGGAGGGCCAGGTTCAACCCCTGGAAGGGGAACTAAGATCTGGCAAGCTTCTAGGTATGCCCAAAATTAAATAAATAAAACATACCATTAGAGAAGTTTTTTAAAAAGTAAATAAAAATACTAAATCAGGAGTTTTTTTTCACAATTTCCAAGAGTCGACAAAATCTTTAGCATAATCATATACCTTTCTTCCATATGGTTTTTCTACCATATTGCTGTCACTGTCAGAATTTTCACTCTGAACTGGTTTTGTGAACCCAGATTTGGGCATCTTATAGCTGTTCAGCTAGCTGCTTCTTCTGTCAGTCTTCTCATCCTGGATCTGTAAAAAATGGATACATAAGGGTTATTTGTAAAGGTATGCAATAAAACCTACTTAAAGTTTATGCACCACAATTAGTGCAATTTGGTTTCCTCTATGTCTCTATAAAGTCATTTCTTAGATAGGTTATCTTAGCCTAAAGTAAGCTTTCATTTAACGATCTATGCTTTTAATTAAAGATCTCCTATTCAAGCCCATTCAGCTTGCCACCGAAAAGAAGAAAACTATTATTATATTGCTTTCCATCTTCTCTAGACTAGTATCTAACCTCAGCTTTTGGGGTAACCAGCCATGTCAAAGTGGAAGTTAAGTGTCTGTCACCCCACCCAGCATGGCTCCAGCAGCTGGAGCTTGCAACAGATTCTCTGGTAGTTCTGCATTGGTCTGGAAATCATTTCTAATTATTTCTAGGTATGATGAGTAGTTTTACAACATCTAATGCTATTTTAAATAAATTCCTCACTACTTAAAATCCCCAGAGTGGTTTCTTTTCATTCACTGAACTCCGAGACACCCCCAGGTATTTAGTAACTCTAGAGCCTATACGCTGATTTAATCCTTATCATATTGTAATTGTCACTTTATGTATTGCTTTCTTTCCAACTTGTTCAGTCTTCTGTCTCCTGCTCTACAAACTGATTTAACAGATCAAAGAGCCTCTTGGAAGCTTTTTGCTTGAGAGATCCAGAAAAAATTCCAAAACGTGGGTTTTACAATACAAAACAGGTAGCCATGAGGCTAGACATGTGTTGCTGTCTGTTAGCCACACAGGGTTGTTGAAAGTTAAATTAATTAAAAATTGCTCCCACACTACACAGTGCATCTGTACTGTTGGCACCGTTATCTGTTCTATGACCACAGAAAGCTCTCCTGCACAGCGTTCGGGTACACTGAGACTGTCGGCCAACAGGAGCAGGACTTGGGCCACAGCAACCTAATTTTAACGACTGACAACCCTAATTTTAACTACTTGATGCTGTAAATTTCCTATAAGAGGGTATGGATCTAAGTAAGATACATTCTAGGATCTACAGGAATTATTAAAATCCAGACATTCGGAATAGAAAATTAGTAAAAATCCATATTCTTCAAATTGGTGCTTTAAAATTTGTGGTTTCAATAGAAACATAACCAAATTATCCTTAACTGAACTGAGTTAATTGGTAAATTATCAAAACTAGTTTAAATNTAACGACTGACAACCCTAATTTTAACTACTTGATGCTGTAAATTTCCTATAAGAGGGTATGGATCTAAGTAAGATACATTCTAGGATCTACAGGAATTATTAAAATCCAGACATTCGGAATAGAAAATTAGTAAAAATCCATATTCTTCAAATTGGTGCTTTAAAATTTGTGGTTTCAATAGAAACATAACCAAATTATCCTTAACTGAACTGAGTTAATTGGTAAATTATCAAAACTAGTTTAAATTAACCTGAATGTAGCCAAATTAGAGTATATTGCAACACATTAAACTTCCAGAGTTCAAATAGTTCAAATCTTTCCTTTTATAGAACAGGAAGCAAACTTGAAGAAATAAAGGGAAAATATTGACACTACACCAAAGAGGCAACGTTTCCCTTGGGGTCATTGAAATGTTTCTACTGTTACTATATAAAGAGTCATTTAAACATAGCACTGTCCTCAAAGCCAGCTCTATGCAAAGCTTACAGAGTTAGAGTTACAAGTCATATCTAAACAGAAAAATTCTGATTCAAAAGCAGAACTGAGCTGCATAGTATCAACATGCACTAACCCAGGCGAGACTATGATGATAAAACACTGTCTCTTTTGTAGATCCAAGTGAAACAAGTCACTGGGGAATGAAGAAATGTCATGAATATTTTTTAAAATTAAAATTAAACATGGCAATAATACTGTATTAATAAACTGTTAGAAAAAGCTATTATTATTCAATAACTGTATTTGGAAAATCTCAGCAGCAAGAAAACTGACAAACGGATTTTTAAAATATTACCTTAGTCAATCAAGTATTTGATATATAATTAGGTTCTGGGCCTAAGATATATAATGTAATCATTAGAATGATCGATGCACAAAGAGGTGATCAAAATCACACTGGGTAAGTAAAACTTGAATCGTTAAAAATGTACAAATAACCCAACAGAAGGCAGAAACAGAAATACTGAGGAATGAAAAAGAGAAGGTACACACAAAACAGCAATAAAATGATAGACCTAATTGAAACATAGCAATAATTATATAAAATGCAAATACTAAAAACACCAAATAAAAGACACAGATTGTCAAAGAGGGAAACAATGATCAAACTATGTACTACTAATAAATTCACTTAAAATATAATGGTATGAGTAGATTAAAAGTAAAAGAATGGAAAAAGATATGCCATGCAAGCATACTCAAAGGAAAGCTGGAGTAACTATATTAATATCAGACAAAACAGATCTCAAAGCAAAGAAGGACACTACATACTACATACTGATAAAAGGACCAGTTCACGGAACATATAACTAGCAACAGAGCATCAAAGTGCAGGAAATAAAAACCAACAAAACTGACAGAAGAAATAACCAAATTGATAGTTATAGTTAGAGGCTCACTATTAAGTAAGACAGAATATCAACAAAGATATAAAAGGACTGAAAAAATGCCATCAATGTGAACTGACTGGATTTAACTGACATTTATAGAAAAATCTTCAAGAAAACTTTATAGAAAAATTTCTGCAAGAAAATCAGATACCAAGGGAACATTTCATGCAAAGATGGGCACAATAAAGGACAGAAATGGTATGGACCTAACAGAAGCATTAGATAAGTCAATAAAGCAGAAATAGATGTTTTTCTGGAACTCTCTTGCTTTTTCCATGATCCAGCAGATGTTGGCAATTTGATCTCTGGTTCCTCTGCCTTTTCTAAAGCCAGCTTGAACATCAGGGAGTTCACGGTTCATGTATTGCTGAAGCCTGGCTTGGAGAATTTTGAGCATTACTTTACTAGCATGTGAGATGAGTGCAATTGTGTGGTAGTTGGAACATTCTTTGGCATTGCCTTTCTTTGGGATTGGAATGAAAACTGACCTTTCCCAGTCCTGTGGCCACTGCTGAGTTTTCCAAATTTGCTGGCATATTGAGTGCAGCACTTTCACAGCATCATCTTTCAGGATTTGAAATAGCTCAACTGGAATTCCATCACCTCCACTAGCTTCATTCATAGTGATGCTTTCTAAGGCCCACTTGACTTCACATTCCAAGATGTCTGGCTCTAGATGAGTGATCACACCATCGTGATGACCAACCTAGACAGCATATTAAAAAGCAGAGACATTACTTTGTCAACAAACATCTGTCTAGTCAAGGCTATGGTTTTTCCAGTAGTAATGTATGGATATGAGAGTTGGACTATAAAGAAAGATGAGTGCTGAAGAATTGATGCTTTTGAACTGTGGTGTTGGAGAAGACTCTTGAGAGTCCCTTGGACAGCAAGGACATCTAACCAGTCCATTCTGAAGGAGATCAGCTCTGGGATTTCTTTGGAAGGAATGATGCTAAACCTGAACCTCCAATACTGTGGCCACCTGATGTGGAGAGCTGACTCATTTGAAAAGACCCTGATGCTGGGAAAGATTGAAGGTGAGAGAAGAAGGGGACAACAGAGGATGAGATGGTTGGATGGCATCACTGACTCAATGGACATGGATTTGGGTGGACTCTGGGAGTTGGTGATGGATAGGGAGGCCTGGCATGCTGTGGTTCATGGGGTCACAAAGAGTCGGACATGACTAAGTGACTAAACTGAACTGAAAAGGTAAAAAATGAAAAATAATAAAATATAATGATAATATGATAAAGTATAATAATGGCAGCCACTTCATTAATTTGTTTCCAGATTCTGAGCTACAACATGGAAAAGTGCTCAGTACAGTGCCTGGCTTATGTAAGCATCCCTTCCATGAGGGATGAGGGTGATGAGGGACTTGTTAAAAACCTGGCTACTGATCTCACTCAGCCCAGTTGCTCTCCATTTCTGAACAAGTTTGCTCTTCTTGCATTTTCCATACAGGGAACATTCATTAAAGATCAAACTTAGTTTTTCCTTTAGAGAAAGAGAGAAATTTCCCAGTCTTGGGTACTAGAGAAATAGAAATGAATTGTTTCTAAAAATAAACAGGAAAAAGAAGTCACCCCTTTCTGCGGGTGGTAGTCCTGGCTGGAATACAAGGCAGCCCAGTGGAAATGGACTGGGTTTTGCCCCCACTTTACATACCCTGCCCTCAGGGGCCTTTGTAACAGATCTGAGACACACAGTGGTGTCTTTGACCCTGTACTCATGTAGCTGAGGGGTCTGATGAGATATTTCACATGCCTGTATGTACTAGATCAATTAAATTTGGTTTCTCTATTTCTGTCAATGAAGTTGATATCCAATTAGATGGATATATAAAGTTTTTAAATTTTTATTTATTTTTTCAATTTTTTTCTTTTCTCAATGAATTGTTTTTGGCTTTTATTTCCATGCTGTTAGTTGTTCAGTCATGTCCACTGATGACCACTGGGTCCACTCTTTGTGACCCCATGCACTGTAGCCCACCAGGCTCCTCTGTCCATGGGATTCTCCAGGCAAGAATAGTGGAGTGCATTGCCATTTCCTTTTCCAGGGAATCTTCCCAACCCAGGGATTGAAGGCAGCTCCTGTATTGCAGGTAAATTCTTTACCCTTTGAGCTACAGGACTTGAAGAAAGTGTATTTTTAAGATCATACTGGATCCCTTTTTTTTTCCCTTTAAACACATTATTTATTTATTTATTTTTAAACTGAAGGATAATTGCTTTACAGAATTTTGTTGGTTTCTGCCAAACATCAGCATGAATCAGCCAAAGGTATACATATGTCCCATCACTCTTGAACCAACCTCCCACCTCCCACCCCATCCCCCACTTCTAGGTTTTTACAGAGCATTGGGTTTCTGCTCCCTGCATCATACAACAAATCCCCACTGGCTATCTGCTTTACATATGGTAATATATATGTTTCCATTCTACTCTCTCAATTTGTCCCACCCTCTCCTTCCCCCACTGTGTCCAGAAGTCTGTTCTCTATGTCTGCATCTCCATTGCTGCCCTGCAGATGGGTTCATCAGTACCATCTATGCAGACTCCATATATGTGCATTAATATGCAATTTTTGTTTTCCTGTTTCTGACTTACTTTACTCTGTATAATAGGCTCTAGGTGCATTCACTTCATTAGAACTGATTCAAATGTGTTCTTTTTTCGGATTACAAAGAAAACTTCAACTGATGCAGCAACAACCAGAAATGGATTGTTTAAGGGGAAATATATATATATATATATATATATACATACATGTTTTCTGTTCTTATCTTCTGCCCACCCTTCCTGGATTCTTCACCTAATAGAGTCAGGAAGGGGATAGATACAAGAGATGGGCCACCAGAAGAGTAACCTTGGCAGGGAGATAGGGCTGATTTTGTTGGATATTTCACCTTCAGGACAGCCCTTTTGAAGGGTCTCTTTCTTTTTCTTGGCCTGTCTATCCATTGCTCTCAGAATTATAAAATTTCTCTTTGTCTTTTCTATCAGAGAAACAAGTCAGTAGAAAATAGCTGAAACTCTGGGTAGAGCCTGGGCCACAGAGTGGGCAGTGGCTTGGAAAGATGGGAGGAAATGGTTTTAAAGGCTAAGGGATGGGGTTGTCTGGAATTGGGAGGTTGGGGCTGAGATAAAAGAGGATCAAGAAAAATAGACTCAGTAATGACCATGGAGGCTTGCTGTGGGGGTCAGGAGAGTTAGCTGTGAGTCTGTGAAAGGCAGCAGGGGTAAGTTAGCCATCCCAGGAAAATGCCCTCCAGGCCGTTAGCCCTTTGGCATTTATCTATATTGGTGTGGATGGAATGACAGCTTTTCCGGAAGGAGCTGGCTGATTACACAGCCCACTTGTGCATGGGCACATGCTCAGAAGGGAGATGGACCACCTCACTCCTTAGGATGCCTTAGGAAGCATCACTACAAAGAAAGCAACTGGAGGTGATGGAATTCCAGTTGAGCTATTTCAAATCCTAAAAGATGATGCTGTGAAAGTGCTGCACTTGATATGCCAGCAAATTTGGAAAACTCAACAGTGGCCATAGGACTGGAAAAGGTCAGTTTTCATTCCAATTCCAAAGAAAGGCAATGCCAAAGAATGCTCAAACTACCAAACAATTGCACTCATCTCACACACTAGTAAAGTAATGCTCAAAATTCTCCAAGCCGGGCTTCAGCAATATATGAACCATGAAATTCCAGATGTTCAAGCTGGTTTTAGAAATGGCAGAGGAACCAGAGATCAAATTGTCAACATCCATTGGATCATTGAAAAAGCAAGATAGTTCTAGAAAAGCATCTATTTCTGCTTTATTGGCTATGCCAAAGGCTTTAACTGTATGGACCACAACAAACTGTGGAAAATTCTTAAAGATGGAAATACCAGACCACCTGACCTGCCTCTTGAGAAATCTGTATGCAGGTCAGGAAGCAAGAGTTAGAACTGGACATGGAACAACAGACTGGTTCCAAATTGGGAAAGGAGTACAGGCAAGGCTGTATATTGTCACCCTGCTTATTTAACTTATATGCAGAGTACATCATGAGAAACGCTGGGCTGGAAGAAGCACAAGCTGGAATCAAGATTGCTAGGAGAAATATCAATAACCTCAGATATGCAGCGAACACCACCATTATGGCAGAAAGTGAAGAGGAACTAAAGAGCCTCTTGAGAAAGTGAAAGAGGAGAGTTAAAAAGTTGCTTAAAACTCAACATTCAGAAAACGAAGACCATGGCATCTGGTCCCATCACTTCATGGCAAATAGATAGGGAAACAGTGGAAACAGTGTCAGACTTTATTTGGGGGGGCTCCAAAATCACTGAAGATGGTGATTGCAGTCATGAAATTAAGACACTTGCTCCTTGGAAGAAAAATTATTACCAACCTAGACAGCATATTAAAAAGCAGAGACATTACTTTGCCAACAAAAGTCCATCTAGTCAAAGCTTTGGTTTTTCCAGTAGTCATGTATGGATGTGAGAGTTGGACTATAAAGAAAGTTGCTACTGCTACTGCTAAGTCACTTCAGTCGTGTCCGACTCTGTGCGACCCCATAGATGGCAGCCCACCACGCTCCCCCATCCCTGGGATTCTCCAGGCAAGAACACTGGAGTGGGTTGCCATTTCCTTCTCCAATGCATGTAAGTGAAAAGTGAAAGTGAAGTCGTTCAGTCTTGTCCGACTCTTCGCGACCCCACGGACTGCAGCCTACCAGGCTCCTCTGCCCATGGGATTTTCCAGGCATGAGTACTGGAGTGGGGTGCCATTGCCTTCTGCAAAAAAGTTGAATACCAAAGAATTGATGCTTTTGAACTGTGGTGTTGGAGAAGACTCTTGAGAGTCCCTTGGACTGCAAGGAGATCCAACCAGTCCATTCTAAAGGAGATCAGCCCTGGGTGTTCTTTGGAAGGACTGATGCTAAAGCTGAAACTCCAATACTGTGGCCACCTGATGCGAACAGTTGACTCATTGGAAAAGACTCTGATGCTGGGAGGGATTGGGGGCAGGAGGAGAAGGGGACGACGGAAGATGAGATGGCTGGATGGCATGACCGACTCGATGGGCATGAGTTTGAGTGAACTCTGGGAGTTGGTGATGGACAGGGAGGCCTGGCATGCTGCAATTCATGGGGTCACAAAGAGTCAGACATGACTGAGTGACTTCACTTCACATGTGCCTAGAAACCTATGGAGCCAGTGGCAGCTATGGAATTTATTGGCAACTTAGAGTCTTTATATCTGTCTAACCTCCTTGCGATGGACAGGGAGGTGATGGACAGGGAGGCCTGGCATGCTGCGGTTCATGGGATTGGAAAGAGTTGGACATGACTGAGCGACTAAACTGAACTGAACCTCCTTGTGACTATTTCCCATCATTTTATGAGAAAGGCATCATTTTATGTATGTTTGGTGCAACTTGGGGTCATAAAACAGAACCAGAAATCTGGTGTGGCTCTCTTTAATTCTTTGCTCCTTTTCATGTTCTCCCTACAGACCTCTAGCCAGTTCCTGTGGCCATGCCTCTTGTTTCTTCCTCTGGAGCACTGATTAGAAGTGGCCTCCTCTTGCATGCTCAGTGCTGGACAAGTGAACTTTACTGTGACTAAATCCCACATCAGGGACCTGGCTATCAAATCTACCTCTTCAGCATCTCCAGGCTTCAAGTTATGCAAATGCTAACTGCTACTCTAACAAAATGCAGACATCTATTCTAAGTAGCCCTCTTATTCTAGCATAACTCCATCATCCTCTTTCTACCTTTTTTAACACTTAATTTTTTTCCTCCCAAATAGTCCTGTAGAGTCTTTAGCCAGAGAACACAATTTTGGTCTGTGTCTGAGTCTTTTGGGATTCACTTTGACTTTATCCTAACTTAATTCATGTATGATGTATTTTCATGCATCATAGGGAGCCAGAGTTCATAGCCAACTATATGAATGAATTGATAAAAGAAATTCAAAAATAATATAGTTCATTTAAATACACTTAAACACCAAATTCATTCGTTGTATGCTATGAACTAGAGTGACTGTTGAAATGTAGGTCAAATGTAGTATAGCTTAATTTCTTCTGTAAAAATATATTCATTTTTTATTTAATATTTTTATTCCCCACCAATTGTCCTCCACTTGTAAGATTTTGCTAATTCACAAATTTTTAGTTCTTACTTTTTAGATAATTATTATAAAATTTTAAAAGTTAATTTAAAAATAAATTTTAGATTAAAATTTAAAATTAAAATGATAACTAGAAGCAGTTTCCTTCTGGTTCTCTGAGGGTAAACTGTCTTTGTCATGCTCAGATTAGGTGCTTTTTTTCTTTACCATTTTTTCATTTTATTTCACTCTTTTTTTTTTTCCCATAAACTCTTTCTTTTCATTCTCTCTCTGAAAAGGTATATTGAAGTTTCTAAAGGTTTCAGACCTATACCGCACACCTGTGTCTTGAGAAATAGATGCAATGAAGGAATTTTGATATCTTTGTAATGATAATTTAATGACTGTATTACTTGATGTTAGAAAATTCCTCAAAGTAAAATAGTCCTAATGTGATTACAATGTGTGCAGTCATTGAGAATATCTGATAGGCATGGTATGAATCATATATTAAAATATGTTCTCACTTAAATTTAAAGCATTAGCATAAACAATTCTCTGTAGAGTAAATAGTATCTTGACCTAGATTTTTATTGTTATCTTTCATTCAATCTTGAAGAAGACCTTCAAACTCACTTGCCTGAGGCACTGCTGAGCGCAAGGTTTTTTTTGTGCTCATGAAAGAAAGATAAGAGTTACTCTTGAGAAGTCAGAAATCCTACAGTAAAAACTCAGTGTGGGATTATCTGTTTCCTTTATCCAAATCACATCTGTGTAGACCTTTGGTTTATATTTATCAATTTGTTTGACTCTTGAACCACAATCCATGGTTGTCATGTGTTAGCATCACCATAACTAAAGACTGAGAAAGGGTATGGTTCAAATGTATTCCATTAAGTAATTTTATTTTGGAGGTAATCATTTCTAACTACTACATTAAAATGGCAATTTAACAAGTGTGACTAATGGTTGAAAGCCCAGAAGCAAAGAGATCACATAAAACCAGGAAAGAGTGAAGGTAGACTAATAGAGATGGCTCATCAAGTTTGAATCAATAGCTTAAGTATAAACAGGGTTGGAGGGGAGGGGGTGACTGGAAGGCCTGGCCAGGGAGGAGCTGGCCACCAAGACGACTGCAGGGGGACCAGCAAATGTTGGTTTCACTTTATCTACACATCACTCCCATTTTTCACATTCTAAGCAAATGCTAAGTGCACATGAAATAATTATTCTATGAATGTTGTTGAACATAGTGATAATTGCCTACTGACAGTATATCTTCTGATAATGTATCAATTTCTTCCCACCTGCCTACTTCCTCTAACCTACCTCTGGTCTACTCTCCAACTGTTGAATGCATAGCTTGAACACTAGAGCTTCTTTCACTTTTCATTTATTCCTGCTTAACATGCTCTTTCTCCCCAACCTGCCTGCCCTTCACCCATCTTTCTCAGAACCACCTGACATATGTCATTTGGGTCAAGTTCTTCAGGGATACCCATGCTCCATCATCCCCCAGCTCCTCTTGGCACTGATCCTTAGTTCAGCTTGGGAGCTGGAGTCTGGGTATTCGGGGACATGCTTGCCTCAGTTGTATGATTTCCCATGGGCTTCATTTTGCCCTAAGTAGTTGAGCAAAACTCTGTGCTGACCCAGAAAAAAAACCCAAGGGCAAGGAGCTCTGTGCATGGAGCTCTCTGCACATGCACACAGCTGGGCTCCACTTGCATCACTTGGAGCCCAGAACTTTCCAGTGCTTGCAGGAGGCATCAGAAAAAAGACACCCTGAGTTTAACTGGCCTGACACACTTCTTCAGGGGAAACTTGTGAACCTGAGCCAAAGGGCTGGTGTACACTTGTTTACTGTGCAAGCAAGAAAAGGTGTGTAAGTAAATAATGTGAGGTGTGTGTATAAGAATGTTTGATGTAGAGTGGAAACTTGTACAGAATAAACAATAGCTTTGAAAAATTTAAAAAACAATGATGTTTACAAAGCAAGATTCTCTATTCAGTGTCAGAAGCAAGTTTATATATTTATTTAACTTTTTTTCTTATTACATATCAGGTTAACACTTCCTCCTTTGATGGTTTTCATCCCTTTTCTGGCTTTACCTACTGTCAGTGTTTTAATTACTTCCAAATATATATCACTTATTCTGAGTTCCAGTCCTGTTTATTCAGCAGCTTCCTTGACCACTTACCTCTGCACATCTCACTGACATCTCAAATTTAACATGTCGATTTAACACCCTGGATTTGCCCTCTTTCTGTTCTGTTCTGAGACATCCCACTTTCCCTCTCTCACGTTTCTCCATTTCAGTAAAGAAGCCATATTTCGAGTTGCTGAGTCCAAAGATCTAGGATAACAGGGAAGCCCCTCTGTTTAAAAGGATTATGAAGACAAAAGATAGGATTTATAAAACTTTTATCTCTGCTGTGATAATTTTATTCCTAAATATATTATGCTTGTTTATATGAAGGCTAGTCTCTTCATGTATATATGGTAGTGTGTTGTTTTGTGAATTTTGCAGACTCTTATCACAGAATTTCATCTTAATTTAGATAACATAAGCCTTTCCAAGTTGGAAGAATAGAAAAATTGAATGGCTATAATACTAGCACAACAGACATATTGGGGTAGGCTGCTCTGTAGAATTTCACAGGTGGTCTTGTGGTCTTGAACAACATCAGCTCAGTGTCTAGTTTACAGCCCTACAGAGTCCAAAAGGAAGAATATTTACCAGTTCACCAAGAAATAATCTGGAAGCAGAAGCTGTTTTACATTAACCAAACATTTTAAAAGCTAGTTTATACACCACCTTGCCAATTAATATTCAGATCTGTATTTAACTGGGCAACAAATCCTGTCTACTTACTTAAGAGGTCACTTTCCATTTCACAGTAGAAAGCAGCTTGAGAGTCAGAAGTGAGGAAGGTGTCAGATGTCCTTGCAAGATATGCCTGCCAGACTTTGGCCCCCTTTAGTACTGCATTACTCCAGGGAGATCTCTGGCCAGATGATTGGAATTTGCCAGTGGAGTCAACCCGTTTCCCTGGAAATGTGACAAATTCTTCCTCACCCACTGCCTTCCACTTTTATCAGTCATATTATCTCTTCTAGGCAAATTCCCTGGTGGCTCAGTTGGTAAAGAGTTTTCCTGCAATGCAAGAGACCTGTGTTCGATCCCTGGGTTAGGAAGAACCCATTGAGAAGGAAATGGCAAACCACTCCAGTATTCTTGATCAGAGGAGCCTGGTGGGCTACATTCCATGGGGTCCTAAAGAGCTGGACACAACTGAGTGACTAATCCTGGCTAGGAAAGTTATATCTCAGTGGAATCAATCACAGGCACAATTTTCTAAAAATGCTACTAGGTTTTGACAACCATAAGCCCTCAGTCTCAGAGGCAACGTGTTTATAAGCCATCTTATATAACGGGCTACTTTTACAGAGGCTTCGTCTGCCCAGGAGAGTCGATTTTCACAGCTCCCAGTTTCACTTGACACCCTGTTCTTGTCACAGTTCTCACATGCTCTTGATACAACCTCCTTGGTCCCTGTAGCTTCCTATGAACTGACTATATATGTTGTTCTTTACTTTATTAAATAATTATCTGCTTTGATCATTTCAGTGGCGCTAACAGAGAAAAACTGAAAAACATTTTTCACTATGAATTTCATCAGTGTTTTCGAAGAATAAGCTATTGGAAAACATCTGAAATTTTCTATCACAACGTTCAGCTTTCTATCTCTGGAACAGAAGGTGATGAAGAGAAAAATGAAAACACTGAAACATGTAGATTGGGTGTCAAATTTATGGAAAATATTTTACCCTTCTTTCAAAGTGTCATTGCAGCAGTGAAACATGACACTGATGTGCTCTTCTGGAATTTACGTATATAATGACTTATCTACAGAGGAAGCTTACAGTGGTAGTTTATTTGATCTTCAACAGCACTGCTTTCTCCATCTTATCTTTCAATCCCAACATTTTTCAAGAAGAGAGGTGGTTTGGAATGGAAACAAAATGTGTTTCTTGGTGAATCACTTCTCTCTGTGGTACTAAGAACTCTAACTCAGCACATCTTGGAATTCTAAATTTTTACAAATGGGACACTGTGTATAAAATCAAGCAGCACCATTCCCTCTTCTATCTCTTGGTTGTTGTTGGCTTCAGGTATACTGGCTCTGGGGGAAAAACACCATCTGTTAATTCTTGGTTTGGAGTACGTAGTGTATCCTATAGCACAGCACCCCAAACTTAGAAATTAGTATATGCCAGCTGTTCAAGCCTTCGTTTGTTTCCTTTTATAAGGAAACGAGTCTTTGTGGATAGCAGGTTATATGCAAAAGCAGCTTATCCGTGAGTATCAAGTCCCCTGACTTATTCCCTAGAAGCCATTGGTACTGTGGGCATAAATAAGGCATTTATGATGCATAGGTGGTGCTGCTTTTAGAAACGTAACCAATAAGGAAGGCAAACCTATACAGGATATGCATCTATTCTAATTAAGACAAAATACTGCCTCCTCTTTGATGAAGGGGATATGATATGACCAAATTGCTACTAGGTAGTAGATTGGCCCTTCCCTGGTAAGGGATCCTGAACAGGGAGGGGGTTGCCACATAGCCTCAGCAGTAGGAAAGATCCAGTCATCCATGGGGAGAGCAAATCCTTGCTATTGTGCTTATCCATTGGCAACCTCCATTCCTATGAATATGATCACATTGTTCACAAGTTATTTAGTAAACACTGGAATAAGTTTACCTCTACTGAGCAGTAAAGTATATCTGCCTTGTTATTAAGAGCCTCTTCTGTCCATTCTGGGTCCATTCTAAGTAGTCAGTCCAGGTAATTCTCCCCAGATCCCTTGCTTCTTCCATGTCTCTGATCATTCAGAAAAGCAACTAGAAAATGCCCATATGTCAGTGTGGACTTCTTTCTCAGAAACTTTCTCCATCTAGGTAAAGTGGACAAGAGTAAATGCCATTTAACACACCCATGGGGAGCATTAGCCCAATTCCCATTCTAACTTCAAATATCAAGACATAAAATGTTGAAGAGAATTTAGGAAAGTTTTTAAACATATTGGTCAGGATTCTTCAAAAGCTGGTGCAAAAATGGGGTAATATGCTAGGATCTTATTTGAAGATGTTCCTGCTCGAGCAAAAGTAGAGAAGGAGCTGAAGAGGGCTAGGAGAACTGTCAGACTGTGATGCAATTCTGACCCCAGGGAGAGAAGGAGAGGTCAGGCAGCCGCAGTTTTAGACTGCTAGAAATCCAGAGGGGACTCCTTTAGCCAAAGTTGGCTTTCGGGGGAGTTCAGTGTCTCTCAGGAATGCCTTTGCCTTAGTACATATGAGGCTGTGAGTGACCCATGAAAGATGAGGAAGCAAATTTCAAAACACAGTAACTGGGACACGTGATTAATTATACACCCTGTAGCGAGCAGCCTACGAGATACAATCTCATGATCACTGCAGTGTATCCTTAATTATCTTATTATCTAAGAAAAATGTTCAGATGGTACTGTTAAAGTTGTTCACAGAACCACTGGGGAAGTTATTTTTTTTAGCATTTTAATTTGTATTATCCAAAATTCTATCTTCCTGGTTATGTTATCAATTAAGTTTAATTGATTTTCTATTTCCTCTTATCATGCTTTACAGTACTCAAATTTTTTTAATAAACCACATGGACTCATTATTATTATAGTAATAAACAGAGTCATATAGAGGTATGAACAGAAACCTCAGTGGCCACTAAATTGGCCTGTACAGATGGCTCTTTTTGGATAGATTACCCTAGTTAAGGCTTCCTTGGTGGCTCAGACTGTAAAGAATCTGTCTGCAATGCAAGAGACACAGGATGTGCGGGTTCGATTCCTGGGTCAGGAAGATTCCCCTGCAGAAAGGAATGGCAACCCTCCAGTACCCATCTGTGGGGTCGCACAGAGTCGGACACGACTGAAGCAACTTAGCAGCAGCAGCAGTATTCTCGCCTGGAGAATTTCATGGACAGAGGAGCCTAGTGGGCTACAGTCCATAGGATAGCAAAGAGTTAGGCACGACTGAGTGACTAATACACACACCCCTTGTCAAAGACCTACTCCTCAGTTTTGAAGATCCAGAAATGTGACTTTGAAGCATACCCAGTGGTGATCAATCTTAGTAAAGGCTTTGACCCCACATAACTAAAGTCCCACATGTTGACACACAAACCAAATGCCACTGTCTTAATTTACAGTGAGAATATAATTTCTGGGAGAACATAAATATTCATGTGAGTTATTTAGCCAGAACACACTTTTCATCCATTTAGGAATCTCTACATAGAGAAGGAAATTCTACTTATGAGAATCTTGATAAGCATGGAAAAGAGTTAATTAAAATCATGATTTAGGGGAAAAGCTTTGGAGTCAGCTAGACCAAAGTTATATGTAGACTCTTCTGTAAATAACCAATTTCACCCATAAAGGGCCAATACATTTTATTTTCAAATATTATTTCAGTCTTCTTGAAGGTGACAATTTTCCCATGCCGTAGCTACAACAAATTCTATAAAATTGACATCTATTTCAACTATAATCCTGAATATCCTAGATCAATAAATATGTTGTTGTGTGTTCAGGTTTTCCTTGCTTTTGTTGGAACTCAGAATATTTTATTGCAGTATTTTTTCACAGGATAAGCTCTTCTTCCACAGCTTTCTGCCTCTCTATTCTAAAACTGATCATATATCCAAACAGTCAAGGTCATCTGCTCTTCTAGTCCCTTTGGTATACCTGACACACCTCTACTCTTTTTCTCGAGGCTCAAAGTCACATCTCAAGCACCATCCTCTCTGTGAACACTTTTGTGACTGCTGAACCTCCACTCAGTCCTGTCCAGATGTGTGGCCCCTCCTGGGGGCATCAAATGTGATGTCATCTTTACAGCACTTGCCGCATGGACTGTGGACGTCCACAGGATTGGATGGTCCAGGGTGGAGCATCAGCCACAGTGGTCTGTGCTGTACCAGGTTCCATTGGGTTAACTGATTACATCAGCTGGTTGGAGGCCAATAATCAATGGGGTAGAGGTGGAAGTATTTGGGAGGCCTGAGGTCAATACCAGAGAACAAAGTCCTATCTCAGTGTTAAGCGTATCATCTTATATAAGAAGCAGGTTAGGAGTGAAGAGGATTGAGAACAGAAGAGGGAGCCGAATGTAATGGCAGGAGACAAGGACCTCATCCAGTTCTCTCTTTTTCTGGTGAAGATGGGACATGGAGCTTGAAAGCAAAGGAATAGTTGTCTCTGTTGTACCTCTGTCTTCACTTCCAGGCTCTGAGTTCACTGAGGACATGACTTACCTTTATATTCCTACCCTAGCAGACCACCCAGTTTGTTGAAATGATGGATGGATGGATAGATGGATTTGTAAATTTAGACTTTCAAATATAGTGTTTAGGACCATTACTTTATATATATATCTTTTTCTGCTATATCTAATTCAGCTTTTATTTATACTTTTATTTAATATGTTGCTTCCCTCTGAGACTGAACTGGAAGTGTTAGTAGAATTTTACCAAATGTGGTATTTGTCATCTTGTTTATAACAGTCTTTGTAAAATGTCATTATAGTCTATATTTTTGTTCATGAACTTACAATTCCCCTTGCATATAAACAGTTAGATCTCTGTCTTTGGAGAATGGGAAATTTCATTTCTGAATTGCATTAGAAAAATACTGATATGCCTCTCAATATCTTAGAATGATATTTGTATAAATGTAAGTAGCTGGATGAAAGGATAGACATGAATATGTTTCTTATTGGGCTTCCCAGGTGGCACTAGTGGTAAAGAACCTGCCTGCCAATGCAGGAGACATAAGAGGTGGGTTCAATCCCTGGGTCAGGAAGATCTCTGGAGAAGGGCATGGCAGCCTACTCCAGTATTCTTGCCTGGAAAATCTAATGGACAGCAGAGCCTGGCAGGCTGCAGTCCACAGGGTTGCAAAGAGTTCAACACAACTGAACGACTTGGCACGCATCCATGTTTCTTATTACAGACACACAAAACTAAGTTTTCAAGATATTTGACAACCATCGAAGCAGGTTATTTTGTAGAAATTTGCCTTCACTTGTAGAAAACATTGCTGCTATACGCTTGACCCAGTGTGTGAGGCACAAAATAATGAGTAAAATTAACAATGAAGCATATATGTATGTTCAAGTTCAAATGATACTGGTTTAATTAGCAGATTTAGGAGTCTGAGAAAATAGAATTGTACCAATCAGAACCAAAAGTATGAAAACGCTGAAAGAAATGAGTTTTAATACTGATATTTATAAGACATGATTTAAGGAAGTTGTTTTTTGTATACTTCATATTTTAAAACAATGTGGTTTGTACACATTAAGAAAAAAGAAAACAGCTAAAACTATATTTAAACCAAGAAAATATACATTAGATGTTAAAAAAGGTAGTTTAGGTTTTCAAGTTAAGTCCTGAAGACCGTCAGGCTTCTTAAATGTTGATGGTGTTAAGGAAATCTTTTTCCAGACCCTTGGCTTTCATATGCACTTTTTCCTAACCTTGGTATGCCTGCTTGTTAAGCCTTCAGTCTGCTCCTTCTCCTTCTCCAATCCCTTTTCCTTTTACAAAATCTTGACTAACAAAGGGACCATTTGAGAATGCATAATTCAAAAATTTTTAGCTGATTCTATTCAATTAAATCTTAAAAGGTATTTGTCTAGGTTCTTTTAACTGCAAAACAATTCAAGGGTGAATGTGGCTCAGACAGTAAAGAAACTGCCTGCAATGCAGGAGGCCCTGTGTTCAATCCCTGGGTCAGGAAGATCCCCTGGAGAAGGGAATGGCAATTCTCTCCAGTATTCTTGCCTGGAGAATCCCATGAGAGAGAAACCTGGCAGGCTACAGTTTATGTGGTTGCAGAGTCGGACATGACTGAGGGACTATTATACCTTGATGGCTTAGCTGGTAAAGTATCTGCATGAAATGCAGAAGACACAGGAGAGTGAGTTTAGTCCCTGGGTCAGGAAGATCCCCTGGAGGAGGAAATAGCAACCCACTCCAGTATTCTTGCCAGAAAAATCCCCTGGACAGAGGAGCATGGCAGGCTACAATCCAAAGGGTTGCAATAAGTTGGCAATCACTTAGCAACTATGCACACTGCTGCTGCTGCTAAGTCGCTTCAGTCGTGTCCGACTCTGTGTGACCCCAGAGACGGCAGCCCACCAGGCTCCCCCATCCCTGGGATTCTCCAGGCAAGAACACTGGAGTGGGTTGCCATTTCCTTCTCCAATGCATGAAAGTGAAAAGTGAAAGTGAAGTCGCTCAGTCATGTCCAACCCTCAGCGACCCCATGGACTGCAGCCTATCAGGCTCCTCCATCCATGGGATTTTCCAGGCAAGAGTACTGGAGTGAGGTGTCATTACCTTCTCCGAACTATGCACACACATGCATATAAGCTAAGCTAAGTCACTTCAGTCGTGTCTGACTCTGTGCGACCCCATAGAGGGCAGCCCACCAGGCTCCCCCGTCCCTGGGATTCTCCAGGCAAGAACACTGGAGTGGGTTGCCATTTCCTTCTCCATGAAAATATCCCATAAATGAATTTCAGTAACTCTATATATTGGTAAAATCTTTTATCAAAAGGCATTCAACTCTAAATTCAGTGTAAAAATGATTACTTGCAAGCATTGATAAGCAAACGGCTTTTTGTTTTTACCTTAGACTATTTAGTGCAGTGCCCTGTTTGTCTATGATCAATACACATTGACTAGGTTTCTCCACTTGATTTACTGCACAAATAGAAAATATTTAAACATCAAAATCATTTTCTAATATTTTCAGCCAGATCAAAAGCACATCATTTGACTATATAAGTAGGAAATTTTGGCCTCAAATTTTTAAACAAATTTTATCAAATCTCTACATAATAATAGAAAAATAAATGTAATAACATATGCTCTTTAATGCAATTTCTTAATAGAATTTTAAGAGTCTCAGCTATTACTTTAGAAAACACAATGTTCTCACCTGTTGGGTGTGAATAATCAATAATATCTGTAATTAATACATACTATTTCACAATAACATTTTATCTCATTTGTAATACTTTCTTAACTACTGTGTAAATTAACTTTACTTGTAAGTAATAAAATCAACTCTGGCTAACTTTAAAAAAATTAAATTATTGGAGTGATATCAGAAGCCTAAAAGTCATTGTGAAACTGTGAAAGAGACGTGGGAAGGGCCAGTATCAGGGCAGAACCTGGGGCTAGAAAATAAAAATTATAGTTATTATGTCAGGGCAGGTTACAGCTTCAAATATGATGAGAGGCATAATTCATAACATATCAGGCTCCAAAATCCAAAGATATGTAAATAAGAATTTGGGTTTGATGTGCAAATTTCAATGAACCGTACTTTACTTTGGATTAGAGTATCCATCCACCTAAACCACCCCCCATCAAACTTCACGGAGGTGAAAGACTCCTGTATTTTCACAAGATATTTATGCTTCCTTTTGGCATGCATGTATAGCACCAAGGCATGGAGGGTGCATGCTAATTTTTGTTCTCTGATTCTATTAGAGAACCTCCCAGTGCAATGATCTAGGCTGGTATTCTGTAAGACAGTGAGGTAATTAAGGTACCTGTGTACTAAGTTGCAGCAAGGAGCCAGAGTTGACAGATTATTTAGTTGAAAATAAAAGCATACTGCTGTCCCTGCTAGGTCACGGCAAATTGTTTCTGTTTGTTTGTTTTTTTTTCCAATTAATCAAAATTTAAGGGGTAGAGGAGTCTATGCTGCGTACTAGTTTGTCCCAGCAAGAAGGCTCTATTAGAAACAGCAGCATTATGAGGGCTACCACCTGATTAACCTTTTATTCTTCAGAACACGAATCTATTTTGGTCAGATAACCCTGAGAATTAAATGGAAATGTACAAGGAATTGGGGCTTCCCTGGTGGCTCAGTGGTGAAGAATCCACCTGCAATGCAAGAGATACAGGAGACTTGGGTTTGATCCCTGTGTTGGGAAGATCCCCTGGAGGAGGACATGGCAACCCACTCCAGTATTTTTGTCTGGAGTATCCCATGGATAGAGGAGCCTGGCAGGCTGCAGTTCATAGGGTCGCAAAGAGCTGGACACAACTGAAGCGACTGAGCATGCACATAAGGAATTATCATTCTTACATTTTTCAAGTCTGAAATTCCATCATGATGCAATAATACTTTTAACTCACTATTTTGGTAGGAAAGTGTAGCGTTAGTTTGAAACTGATCCATGGTAGCTTTTTATTTATTTCTAGGGACACCTGCACCCATGGTACTTTCCAGTGTCAACCAAGATAGGAATGAAATATACTGGCTGGTGATATATAATGTGCTGTGTAAAATCTGAAACTCCCTTGAAGGCACTATGGACTAGCTTATCTACATTATTTATGAAAAATATATAGACTGTTAATCTGCACCTGTTTACCTGGTTACATGGCCTATTTTGTCTATACGATTGGTAGAATATAAAAGACCCCTTGGTAAAAAGGGAACCCCTGCACACTGTTGATGAGAATGTGAATTGGTAGTCATTACAGAAAAAAATAAGGAACTTCCTCAAAAAATTAAAAATAGAATTAACATATGATGTAGCAATCCTAATTTTGGGTATAAATCCAGAAAAGACAAGAAATCAATATCTTGGAGGGATATCTGCCCTCCCACTTTCAAGGTAGCATTATTTTATAATTGCCAAGATATGCAAACAATCTAAGGGCCTTCAATGGGTGAATAAATAAAGAAAATGTGATATATAGCATATATAATAATATATATAATGTTTCATATTCTATAATGAAATATTACTCAGCCATAAAAAAGAAGAAAATTTTGCCACTTGCAATAATATAGATAAATTTGTAGGGCATTATGCTAACTGAAATAAGCCAAACAGGGATGGACAAATACTGTATGGTATCACTCTTACGTAGAATCTAAAAAAATTGCCTATTACACTGAAGCAGAGAATGGAATGGCCATTGCCAGGGGCTGCGGCCAGGAGGAAATGGGGATGTGTAGGTCAAAAGATACAAACTTTCAGTTATAAGCTGACTAAATTCTAAGGAACTCATGTACAGCATGGTGATCAGAGTTACCACTAATACTGTAAAGTATGCTTGAGATGTGCTGAGAGTAGATCTTAAGTGATCTTACCACACACACAAAGAGTTAACTATGTAAGGTGATAAAAGTGTTCATGATTTTGATAACCACTTTACAATGTACAGGTATATCAAGTCATCACATTATATACTTTAAATATTCTTATATTTATTACTTAAAATTTTTTTTCAATTATTCCTTAATAAAGCTAAAAAAATTAGAAAAAAAGAAATTATTTATTGTTTTAAATCTAAAAAATAATAGATAAAAGATTCCTTGGTACATTTTTGTTCTGGAGGCAAAGTGCATCCTGTACAATTGGGGGAGGATGAGAGAAGTTGTCCCTGCGTGTTCAGGATCAATCTGAAGCTGCCTTATATATGCTGTCTCTGCTTCTCTGTGTCATCTGCCTGTAGGAACTCTTTCTGAGTAAGCTGTGCAGGAGTCTATTAAATCTTTTCAGTTATCTGTCCCAGTGTAATTGCTGCGTGAAGGGAGAGTTTCAAGAGCTTCCTCCTGACTTTCTCTTACCATTCAGTTCAGTCGCTCAGTTGTGTCCAAATCTTTTTGACGCCATGGACTGCAGCACGACAGGCTTCCCGGTCCTTCACCAACTCCCAGAGTTTGCTCAAACTCATGTCCATTGAGTTGGTGATGCCATCCAACCATCTCATCCTCTGTCGTGATGCCATCCAACCATCTCATCCTCTGTCGTCCCCTACCCCTCCTGCCTTCAATCTTTCCCAGCATCAGGGTCTTTTCCAATGAGTCAGTTCTTTGCATCAGGTGACCAAAGTATTAGAGTTTCAGCTTCAGCATCAGTCCTTCCAATAAATATTCAGGACTGATTTCCTTTAGGATGGACTGGTTGGATCTCTTTGAAGTCCAAGGGACTCTCAAGAGTCTTCTCCAACACCACAGTTCAAAAGCATCATTACTTTGGTACTCACCTTTCTTTATAGTCCAACTCTCACATCCATACATGACTATAGGAAAAACCATAACTTTGACTAGATGGACCTTTGCTGGCATAGTAATGTATCTGCTTTTTAATATGTTGTCTAAGTTTGTCATTGCTTTTCTTCCAAGGAGCAAGTGTCTTTTAATTTCATGGCTGCAGTCACCATCTGCAGTGATTTTGGAGCCCCCAAAAATAAATTCTGTCACTGTTTCTATTGTTGCCCCATCTATTTGCCATGAAGTGATGGGACCAGATGCCATGATTTTCGTTTTCTGAATGTTGAGGTTTAAGCCAGCTTTTTCACTCTCCTCTTTCACTTTCATCAAGAGCCTCTTTAGTTCTTCTTTGCATTCTGCCATAAAAGTGGTGTCATATGCATATCTGAGGTTATCGATATTTCTCCCGGCAATCTCGATTCCAGCTTGTGATTCATCCAGCCCTGCATTTCACATGATGTAGTCTGCATGTAAGTTAAATAAGCAGGGTGACAATATACAGCCCTGATGTACTCCTTTCCCTATTTGGAACCAGTCTGTTGTTCCATGTCCAGTTCTAACTGTTGTTTCTTGACCTGCATACAGATTTCTCAGGAGGCAGGTCAGGTGGTCTGGTATTTCCATCTCTTTAAGAATTTTCCACGATTTGTTGTGATCCACATAGTCAAAGGCTTTGGCATAGTCAATAAAGCAGAAATAGATGCTTTTTTGGAACTCTTTTGCTTTTTCTATGCTCTAATGAATGTTGGCAATTTTATCTCTGGTTCCTCTGCCTTTTCTAAACCCAGCTTGAACATCTGCAAGTTCATGGTTCATGTATTGTTGAAGCTTTGCTTGGAGAATTTTGAGCATTACTTTACTAGCATGTGAGATGAGTGCAATTGTGCAGTAGTTTGAGCATTCTTTGGCACTGGAATGAAAACTGACCTTTTCCAGTCATGGGACCACTGCTGAGTTTCCCAAATTTGCCGGCATATTGAATGCATCACTTTTGCAGCATCATCTTTTAGGATTTGAAATAGCTCAACTGGAATTCCATCACCTCCACTAGCTTTGTTTGTAGTGATGCTTTCTAAGGCCCACTTGACTTCACATTCCAAGATGTCTGGCTCTAGATTAGTGATCACATCATCATGATTATCTGGGTCGTGAAGATCTTTTTTGTACAGTTCTTCAAAAGGCTTTGGCATAGTCAATAAAGCAGAAATAGATGCTTTTTTGGAACTCTTTTGCTTTTTCTATGCTCTAATGAATGTTGGCAATTTTATCTCTGGTTCCTCTGCCTTTTCTAAACCCAGCTTGAACATCTGCAAGTTCATGGTTCATGTATTGTTGAAGCTTTGCTTGGAGAATTTTGAGCATTACTTTACTAGCATGTGAGATGAGTGCAATTGTGCAGTAGTTTGAGCATTCTTTGGCACTGGAATGAAAACTGACCTTTTCCAGTCATGGGACCACTGCTGAGTTTCCCAAATTTGCCGGCATATTGAATGCATCACTTTTGCAGCATCATCTTTTAGGATTTGAAATAGCTCAACTGGAATTCCATCACCTCCACTAGCTTTGTTTGTAGTGATGCTCCCTAAGGCCCACTTGATTTCACATTCCAGGATTGTCTGTCTCTTATCATAGTCAGTTTTATTTAATAGGTCAGGTGGTCACTAAAAAAAAATCCTGCCATTGTTCTGTATACATTTACAAATGTAAGGGTAATAATCATAACATGGGCTTGGTGTCTACTATGCCTATTTTAGAACTTTAAAAGAAAAGCAATTAACTTAACTGTTTATAATGTGTTTTTCATCCTTAAAAAATAGCATTAGCTCAGAATTAGTGTCCAGTGTCTAGCTCAAAAGTTTTAGATATATTTTTTTGCCATTGTAGCTACCTAATTAAATAAGTAATTATCTCAGAGTGGAAGAAAAGAAATTCACAGTGTGCATTGTGGTATTATTTCTGGATCCCAAGGTACATATAGAGCTTTCATTCAAGAGGCTGTGGGTCTAATCCTGGTATATAAAGAGAGACCAGTACTTTCCACTCTCTATTTTGGTAGCTCAAGTCAGGACTGTGTTTATCAGCTTTAGGATATTTTTTTTTCTTCTCATACAAATAAATTTCTAAGTAAGGTGAGGTGAAGTCGCTCAGTCGTGTCCGACTCTTTGCGACCCCGTGGACTATAACCTACTAGGCTTCTCTGTCCGTGGGATTCTCCAGGCAAGAATACTGGAGTGGATTGCCATTTCCTTCTCCAGTAAAATGGTTACTTATTAATTTGATTCCAAGCAATGTCATGAGCAATGAATCACAGCCACAGATCTCAATAGGTGAGGTCATTCTAATGAAAACGGCAGCATGGCTGTGTATCATGGTGAATATACCCAATCTCCCATTGAGCTGTAATAACCTGATTTCCCTTGCCCTCGAAACAGTGCATTTCCACTGAAGCCATGGTGCTCATTTCAATAACATTTCCCACCAGCACTCTTAACATTGGGAAAGAATTTAGTAGAGAACTTACAGAGTCTATGGCATTTTCCTCCATAAGTGGTTGGTGAAGGAAAAATTTTCAAGTCTTTCTTTGGGAACATAGTTCAGAGATGAGACATACAATATTGTATCCTAGAATTCCTTTCTCTGAAAGACTTTAAGTTACTTCCTTTAAAGTAAACTAAAAGTAAGTTTGCAACACAACTTACTTTCCAGTTGGCCAGATAGTCATTAACTAAACCAAGAAACTGTTAAATAAAATTATACCTAGTCACCCAAAATAGCATGTGGACTCTAGAGCCTTTGACAAAAAAAAAAAAAAAAACCCTCCTTGACAATTTTATTCTTTATAATATTATTGTTTCACCTTTTTCATTCAAGAGTCCCCAAACACCATTCTTAAGGAGAAACGATGTACCTAGAGTTTGGCTGACATAAACTAGCAAACTCCTTGTATGTGTGAGGTTTTTTCAAGTAAACTAACAATTTCTGCCTCTGTGTGTGTGTGTGTGTGTGTGTGTGTGTGTACACGATAAGCCTTCTCAGAGCTTGAGTTTTTTATTTTTGTCCCAGGATATGATGGGGTATATACTTCTAATTATAGATCTGTGAATATTATGAGATGTTGAATAAGAAAGAACTTAGTCCACAAGCTACTTTCTCTTCAAGGAAACGACCTTGGGCAAAGAAATAACATGGTGTTCAAGCAAAGGAAAATAGCTACCTCAGACAAAGGAAGGACATTTTTCTAAGCAAATATACCTCAGTGCAAGATGTGTAAGAGGGAATTCCAACTTTAGGTTGCTCAGAGTCTTCCGAATATGCCACTGTGATTCCAATTCCATTGTTAAAATGTCATTCTTTTCTCATGAATTCCCTAACATTCATATGGGAGCTCGTCCCTGGCTGCAAAATCAACTCTTAGTGGAATTAATTCACTTGACTTTTTTCCAGAATGGTTATATAAAGGGTTTTAGTCCATGTTTTGAGAATAGAACTTACTATTTTGAATTTGTCATTCTCTTGTTTGTATGTATATTTTTCTGGCCATGCCTTCCACATATCCATGTAGGGTTTCAACAGCTGTTAGAGGAGTGCCTGTGTGTGCTAAGTCGCTTCAGTAGTGTTCGACTCTTTGCGAACCAATGGACTGTATCCTGCCCGGCTTCTCTGTCCATGGGATTCTCCAGGCAAGAATACTGGAGTGGATTGCCATGCCCTCCTCCAGAGGATCTTTCCAACACAGGGATTGAACTGGTGTCTCTTACATCTCCTGTGTTGGCAAGCAGGGTTGGTTTGTTTGTATTTTTAACCACTAGCACTACCTGGGAAGTGTGTCTTCAAAAGCAGGCACTCATCCTCAAATGCTTGAATTCCTCATTTTCTCATGAGGCCCTTTGGTGGTAGCTCCATGATCTGTTGGAGTTTCACCCTCAGTGAACATTGATTACAAGTAATCTCAGTTGATGGAGAAGGCAATGGCACCCCACTCCAGTACTCTTGCCTGGAAACTTCCATGGACGGAGGAGCCTGGTGGGCTGCAGTCCATGGGGTCGCTGAGGGTTGGACACGACTCAGTGACTTCACTTTCACTTTTCACTTTCATGCATTGGAGAAGGAAATGGCAACCCACTCCAGTGTTCTTGCCTGGAGAACCCAGCGACGGCGGAGCCTGGTGGGCTGCCGTCTATGGGGTCACACAGAGTCCGACACGACTGAAGCGACTTAGCAGCAGCAGCAATCTCAGTTGATAATTACTGTTTCACAAAAGTTGTCACAGCTTGCTGCTTCCTTACAAAACTATGAACTAAAGCCTCATTATTTTTCACATTAATGTAGGTGGCCAATCCCAAGAATCTTACATTTTCCTAAGACCATTTCCCACTATCCGACCACTAGTACCAATATTTTTATCAGTTAGAATTCAATCTCAATGAATAGAATTTACTGGGCAGTTAGTCCCCTACATACGAACCTTCAAGTTTTGAACTTTGAAAGACGTGAATGTATGTTCACATGCCTAGTCACATAAGTTAGTTCACGTGTCTGCATACATTGTCACATGTGTGGTTGTGCTTTTGTGTACTTAACTGTACAGTACTGTATAGAATACAGTAGTACACTATCTTTATTTCAAGCCCAGGAAGTCCAGAAGCAAGTGTAAAAGCAACAGTGATGTTGCTGGTACTGGTAATAAATGCCAGCTATTAACTGTACTGCAAGATTTCCTTGGTGGCTCAGACAGTGAAGAATCTTCCTGCAATGCAGAAGACCCAGGTTTGATCCTTGGGTTGGGAAGATCCCCTGGAGAAGGAAATGGCAACCCATTCCAGTATTCTTGCCTGGAAAATCCCATGGAAAGAGGAGCCCATGGGGTCGCAAAGAATCAGACTTGATTGAGCGACTAACACACGCACACTGTAGGATTAATAATGTTTGCTTTCTTGTGTCTGTATGTTTGTTTTTTATGTATTATTTGTGTGAAAAGAATTATAAACCTACTATAGTACAATTCTATATAGCTGATCTTGTTAGTTGGGTACCTAGGCTAACTTTGGTGGACCTAAGAACAAATTGGACTTAGGAACGTACTCTTGGAAAGGAACTCATTTGTATGTAGGGGACTTATTTTAATGCAAATTTACTGTGAATTGAACAAAAAGGAATGGACAAGGATCTGAAAAATAAGGGCTTGGAACTGGCAAGAATCAATGCAGATTCTGAGACTAAGAAAGTAGAAACTACAACAATGATCTAAAAAGCCCCAAACTGGCCTTGCTTATGTCATATTCTGCTTTCTTGGATAGAGGAGAATAGAATACCTAAATCTGCCCCCCTGGACTGTGTCTAATGGAAAGTTGACATTTTCTTAAGACACATTTTCAGAAATAAGAAAAGGATGCAAAACCAGCCAGTTCAGTTCAGTCACTCAGTCGTGTCCGACTCTTCGCGACCCCATGAACCACGGCACCCCAGGCCTCCCTGTCCATCACCAACTCCCGGAGTTCAATCAGACTCACGTCCATCGAGTCAGTGATGCCATCCAGCCATCTCATCCTCGGTCGTCCCCTTCTCCTCCTGCCCCCAATCCCTCCCAGCATCAGAGTCTTTTCCAATGAGTCAACTCCTCGCACGAGGTGGCCAAAGTACTGGAGTTTCAGCTTTAGCATCATTACTTCCAAAGAAATCCCAGGGCTGATCTTCTTCAGAATGGACTGGCTGGATCTCCTTGCAGTCCAAGGGACTCTCAAGAGTCTTCTCCAACACCACAGTTCAAAAGCATCAATTCTTCCACGCTCTGCTTTCTTCACAGTCCAACTCACACATCCATACATGACCACAGGAAAAACCATAGCCTTGACTAGACGGACCTTTGTTGGCAAAGTAATGTCTCTGCTTTTGAATATGCTATATTCTCCAACACCACAGTTCAAAAGCATCAATTCTTCCACGCTCTGCTTTCTTCACAGTCCAACTCACACATCCATACATGACCACAGGAAAAACCATAGCCTTGACTAGACGGACCTTTGTTGGCAAAGTAATGTCTCTGCTTTTGAATATGCTATCTAGGTTGCTCATAACTTTTCTTCCAAGGAGTAGTATCTTTTAATTTCATGGCTGCAATCATCATCTGAAGTGATTTTGGAGCCCCAAAAAATAAAGTCTGACACTGTTTCCATTGTTTCCTCATCTATTTCCCATGAAGTGATGGGACCGGATGCCATGATCTTCGTTTTCTGAATGTTGAGCTTTAAGCCAACTTTTTCACTCTCCTCTTTCACTTTCATCAAGAGGCTTTTTAGTTCTTCTTCACTTTCTGCCATAAGGGTGGTGTCATCTGCATATCTGAGGTTATTGATATTTCTCCCGGCAATCTTGATTCCAGCTTGTGCTTCTTCCAGTCCAGCATTTCTCATGATGTACTCTGCAGAGAAGTTAAATAAGCAGGGTGACAATATACAGCCTTGATGTAATCCTTTTCCTATTTGAAACCAAAAATAGGCTGCAAAAACAGCCAAGCCACATGCAAATTTTTGGTTGTACACAAAAGCTCTTGTAGAGGATGCACACAAATGACAGTGTATGTCAGAGGATTCCTAATAACCAACCCACATACAAATAAATTAATTTGATTCAGATTTTTAGAAAATTATTTTAGTTCATTTTTCTACTGCAAATTTAAGACAGGTAGTTTGTGACTTGGCTATTATGAGTTCATCAAGGCCTCCCTGTCACTTTTCACCAGTTTTTATACTTGTTCTATATTTTCTCTTCCTCTATTTTATACCCTTTAATTTTCCCTTTGTCTTAATTTAGCATTCCATTCCTAAGAAAGGTTCAGAGGATGACAAACAGCACATATATTTATCTAATAAAAATGTTTAAGTAAAACAATAATAATAATAGCGATAAAAATAGGGTAGGAACTGTCAGTGGATGAGGGATTTTTAAAACTGTCAGAAGATACACAGTGGAAGGGAGCAGAGTGAAAAGTAAGATAGTAAAGAAAACCACAGCACTCAAGTGGCTGAGGATAATCATCTAACAAAACCCTGGCGTCACTGCTCAGCATCTGCAGGGGAAGAAGTGTAGAAGTGGGGCTGAAAATAAGGGGAAAACTCTGAACATGATACAGTTTAACTGCTCAACACCCTATGTAACCCCTCACCCCTAGGCAGAGAGCAGGAAGGAGCCCTTTAAACCATAGCACATTTAATAAAGACTTTCAGTGAAATTTCAAGGGGAAGTTTAGGCTCCAGGTAGACTCCTTGTTACTCTGGCACAGAGGACACAGCCTGAGCACTGATTCTCTAAGTTCTCATCCTAAAAGAAACTGAAAGAGATGTGGCTTGCCCACCTTATCCACAGCTCCGGAGACTCTCACCTAAGGAAGAAACTTGGAAAACAGTACTATTCAAACAAGGAAGGAAACTTACACAGAGATATAGTCCTTTTCTATTAAATATGAATCAATGTCTTTAGCACTGATGCTGAATTCCCCCCCCCTTATTTTCTAAATTCTATAGTTGAAGATCTTGATTTTTAGCATTCATATGACTACTCAAAATAAAGATCATATTTTCCAGCTGCTCTTGAAGCTAAAGATGACAATGTGATAAAATTCTTGCCAATGGGGTGTAGCAAGAAACCATGCATTCATCTTCTTGGAAAAAAGGCATTATTCCCAATTCTAGGTGGGGAAGGCAGAGAAAGTAATGAGAGAAATTACATATGGAAGAATCAGTTCTAGGCACCTCTGTTTATTCTGTTACTCATTCAATTAATTAAAAAAAAATATTTTGAACACATACTATCTATGAACTCCAGTACCATTCCAGGAAATTCAGAGAAAAGTAAGAGAAAAATAAGAGCTTTTTGCTCTTAAAGAGATCCCAATCTTTCAGTGGAAATTTACTCATATAAACCAAGCACCACACAAAGTAATGGGCTTCCCTGGTAGCTCAGCTGGTAAAGAATCTGCCTGCAATGTGGGAGACCATCTGCAGTGCAGGAGACTTGAGTTTGATCTCTGGGTCAGGAAGATTCCCCGGAGAAGGAAATGGCAACCCATTCCAGTATTCTTGCCTGGGAAATCCCATGGACAGAGGAGCCTGGCAGGCTGCAGTCCCCATGGGTTCGCAAGAGTTGGACACAGTGTAGTGACTAAACCAACTCATGCAGAGTAATACTTTTAATAACGAAAGTAGGTCTAAGGGGAAGGAGTTGAGAGAGAGAGAGAGAGAGAGTTTAATTCTGCGAGGCTGTTGTAGAGTCCTCAAAGTTTTCAGAAAGGTCAGTCTCTAGATACAGTTACACCTGAACCTAGCATCTTTGTGTTGCAGAAAACAATGTTTCCATTTTTTGCTTAAACCAAGTTGAGCCAGGATTCTGTCACTTACAAATAACATTCTCTGAGCTCCTTAGCTCTATGAACTCTCTGGCTAAGGAGTGGAGAAAGAGAATAACCAAAGAACTGCCAGTGAAAAACAGCAAACAGGAGGAATAAATCCAAAGAGGCTGGAGGAACCTCCTAGAAAGCCACACTGGGAGAGCCGCATGCTGGAAGGAAGGTGCATGGAATTTACATACCTCAAAGCTGAAAAGGCAGGAAGAACTTGAACAGAATTCACAGTCAGTCACCTGTGGAGCTGTGTTGTTTCTGGAAACTGAGAAATGAGTTCATGAGAACAGAATTCGAGGGGTCCCATGGAGCCCAGTCACAGGTAGTCACAGTGATCGACTGAATGTATTCAATATAATGTAAATTTACTTGGTGGAAGTAATTTAGTAATTTATTGCAGCAAATTAGATGTTGGAATGAAAGTGTGGCTATGGTTGTTATGCTTGTAGTCCAGATAGAATCGATTTATGATTAATAGAATGGTGTGAACAGTACACTGACTCACTTTCTTACAGTGCGTGACAGTAGCTAATGAATAAACGCTTAACTTTCCAGCACATCTATATTTGCAGAGTAATAAGCAACAAGCTTCACTGTCTTGCCCTCTATCTATATGAGACAATGAGCCAGGAAGTTCACTTCCTTATATTTACATGTGAGAGAAGGGGTGGAACCTTGGACTGCAATTAACCGGCTGACATTAAGTGGGTGTAAATATAAAATCCCGAGTTTCAGAGGAAGTTTTAAAATATATATGTAAAGACAGAACGCAGGGAGAATCTATGAAAGAGACCTTGAGTTTTTAGCTCATCACCACTTAAAATTGGATTCTCTTTCTGAAAACAAAATTGGGAAAGGTGTTTGCGTGGGACATGAAAAAAATGGTTCTGAGCGCAACAGAGGCTGAGGAAGATGAGAATGAACGACTTATCCAGCTGGATAAAGTGGGGGTCTTGGGGGTCTTGAACGCCAAGCTGAGCGTTTTTCCATCAATGTATGGACGATGGGGCAATGTGGTAAAATATTGAGAATGCAGTGCCGTGAGGGAAATGATTCAGGGCGGCAAATTAGAGGCCTCTTGGATAAGGTGAACTAATTTCTGAGAGCTGTCTAACTTCGGAGTTGTCTGGCGGGAAAAAGCTGCCGGGTGTGGACTCCCCAGCATTGCGCGCACTAGGCCCCGCCCCGGCAAAGCTCCGCCCCTGAGTCCGAGGAGAGTGGAAGCTGCACCAATCCAGAATCTCAGTTTAGCCTAACCCCGCCCCCTTCCGTCCCGTCCCGCCCCCTTTGTATCCCTGGAGACACTCTTGCGTCCTCTCTCTGCGCCTGCTCTGCAGTGTCTGGGAACCACCGCGGGAGGAGAGGGCAGCGCCGGCGCCCAGCACCTGCCACGGGTGAGGGACACACTTCGGCGGAACAGAAAACCAGAGTTGTTCCCCAGGACCAATCTATCGAGATACGTGGCGGACTCCAAGAAGAAGATGGATTATTTTTCCAGGCAGTCCCTCCTCTGACCCATACAGACCTTCCTTAGTCAGTCGAGGGACAAGCTTACTAAGCCAAGGCCCTCGCTGTTTATTTCAAGAAATGCATAGAAGGGGGAGCCCAGAAAGGCTCTCTCCTCGCCGCCCAGTTTACCCTTTGAGGGCAGTGGAAAAAATCAATTAGTCTTGTTTAGAACTGGGTAGGAACTGAGATGCCCTCGGTTTTGGTAGATAACCAAAGTTTGAGAGATCACATTATCACTAATGTCACATTTATATAAGAATACATCGATTTTTGTTGTTGTTTAGTCCTTAAGTCGTGTCTGACTTTGGGAAATCCCGTGGACAGTGGAGCCTGGCGGGCTACAGACCATGGGGTCACAAAAGAGTCCCAAAAGAATATATCAATAGTATTTCAGATGTATTGATATTTCATTGAATTAGTGATTAGGTTCTCCCATAGGAGCTATACTTCGTGGGTTTTTGTTTTGTTTTGTTTTATGGTTTGCATCTTTAATCATTGACATAATAAGTCAGCTGTCACAGCAAGATTTTTTTTTTAAGTTTATATAACTACAAGTAGATACCTGGTATTTTGTGGTACAAATAAATCTTATTCCATGATTTGGAGCACTGAGGGGAGTTAGTGAGTTAGTCTGTTGACTAATTTTTAACTTTTTCTCTTCACTCCTTTGCTATTATTCTTTGCTTCCAAATTTTCAGGCTGAATGTAAACCTGGAGAGACCTTCAGCAGTAATCTCCAAATGTAAGTCGAGTGAAACATGGCCCACTTTCAAACACTTTTCCTGCTTTAAGTTTTGATTTAACTATCAATGCATGTCAGTTAGCAGGAAATGTGTGGTTTCTATTTATTTAACAACCTATTTACCTATCATAGAATGCTGAATGTGTCCAAAAATACAAGGGATAAACATTTACTGACTTTTTATTTTATGTGATTTTTTTTTTTAATCTTTTCAGGAGCAGATTACTGACATTTCTTCTGTAGTTTTCTTTAAACTTTCATAGTAAAAGAGCTTGTGGTGATAATGTGAAAAGTTCCAATTCTTATTGATGATCTTGTTGATGATGGTAAAATCATATTTATTTTGAACTCTCTTGTGACACATGATACGTTTGCTTGCTGTGTGTTTATTGGTTTTATTTCTCACATTTCAGCTTTTTCCCCCAAGGTGACTGAATTCTGGAGATAGTGGTCAGCCTCAAACATAGTTACTCCCCAGGTAGCCTGTGTCTATACAACTCTAGGCTTCCCCTTCCTTTGTGTTTCTTGATAAGGGTATCTCTGGGGATTGTGGGGGAAAGAGGGTTACTCTTTGAAGAATTTTACTTGGGGGCCAGAAACTTAAACTCACACCATGGGACACATTCAGCCTGATCCACCCCTCTCAAACCTTTCATCCTGTATTTCTCCATTCTCATTTCTCTTTGCATGTAGGGGCCAAACTTAGAGATTGTAACTGTGATACAGGAGCCAACCAGGAGATCAAAGAATCCACCAAATCTCCTCTGAATACCAACAGTGGAATGGCTTAAGGCAACCTTTTGATCTTTGTCTCAGCTCCTGTGATGCCTAGAGTACACTGCCCATTTGGTAGCACTGGGGGAGCTGCCTCTGGGTCCCCTAACAGACAGCTTCACCCTGACCTCCTAGGGCTAGGCTCATTTGGGTATCAGCCAGGGAAGTACCTCTCATTATTCTCCCTTAGGTACCCGTCCTGCGGTAGCACCCACCATGTGTGGTGTGGAGCTAGGAGGACCCTGATGAAGTGTCAGTTGTGAAGGATGATGGATTCCATTTCTGCTTCAGGCCTAGATCAGCCACTCCCAGCACTAGGCCCATTCCTTCTGGGTGGAGCCCACTAGAAAGCAGGGAACATTCTCTAGTCTACGCCAGGAAAATGATACTGTTCATATTAACAAAGAACAAAAGGCTTTCTTCACTCAACAGGTATGATTTCAGCCTAAAATGACAGGCCCCTAAGTGTGCTTGCATTTTTTCTCACTTATTTTCCCCTTGGTTTGCTTCTATATGCTAAAATGCAGCTATTTTCTACTCTAAGAACATTCAGCAGAAATAAGACTGAACTGATCAGACATAAAAGAGATGGTGATTACTTAGATAGGCAAATAATATGTTACAGGATCCTTTTACATATTTGATGGATTTCAAATATTATGTGTGTCATAAAATTTGGTTAAACAGCTACCTATTATGTACAACAAAATATCTTTACATAGCCATGTATGGATTGTAAAAAACAAATACCCCTTTCCCAACAGGCATAGGCTAGGGAGGATCTGGGGCTTAGAGCAGCGAAGGGAGCCCGTCACATTCCACCCTAACTTTGAGCTTAAACTTTCAACATAGAATGGTTGAGGCATATTTTTTCCAGCACACAGTTAATAATTTTTTTTCCACTTTATCATTCAGCTCTGACCACCCCCCATTCAGAGTTGTGCCTTGAGGCTTGCCAGCAGGGCTTGCAATACTTACATTAAACTAAATTTAAGAGTAAAGGTGCTCCTGCTGCTAATGTTCTTAGATCAGAGGAGAGCAAAATGAAGGAACTGGCAGCTGAAACTTTAACGGTTGGAAACATTGACTCAGATTAAAAAAAAAAATCACAGTTGATCTGTGTGACAAAGAAGACATGTTCCTCTCCACGTCTAACATGTGCATAAGATTTTATTAGATACTTGTATTTTCTAGCAAAAATGGTCTAACCCAAGTAAACATCAGTGAGGATTAATTTTATATCACAGCCTGGTAGGCCAGCTCTTGGGAGGCTTATACACGCCTTGCTGGAATGTGTGAGATGGCACTGAGTTTCTGGGGTTTGGTTCCTCTGTGTGCGAGCTAAGTCGCTTAGTTGTGTCCGATACTTTGTGACCCCATGGACTGTAGCCCACCGGGCTCCTGTGTCCATAAGATTCTCCAGGCAAGAAGGGGGTAGCCATTCCCTTCTCCAAGAGATCTTCCCAACCCAGCGACTGAGCCTGCACCTCTTATGTCTCCTGCATAGACAGGTGGGTTCTTTACTACTGGTGCCACCTGGGAAGTATATTTGGTCCCACTGTGTACAAGTGTCTGGGTCTTCCTAGTGTTTGAAGAAATTGCAAGTACTTTTTTCTGGTTTTGAAGCTCCTTGAGAAAGCCTTCAAAGGTCCCTAAGATTATTCAGAGATCACCTCTGCCCAATGCCTTTGGTAAGCATAGGGGCTGTCAGAACAGAGTCTTCATTTGTCAGAGAAGGAATGTCCAGACTGAATCAAGCACAGACTTCCTTTCTTTCCCTTTCCAAATCCCCTGGGGGCAGACAGGTCTGGGTTAGGAGCTGAGATGGCCCAGATTTGCTCTGATTTGCTCCATAACAGCTGAGGACTCTGCAATGTAGAGTCTTCGCAGCTTCTCTGAAACAGGCTCACAAGGAGTAGGACTGGGGAGCCTTTGCCCTTTAAATCTGTCCACCAGGTCTAATTCTGCTTAGCTTTAACTTCTCACTACATGTTCTATACAATATTGTCATTTAGTAAGTTCTGTTTATCCAGTTAACTCAACAAGTTGATATAACATCTGACCAGAAAAATACAAATTTTTATATACAAAAAAGTTAAGTAACTTTCTTACGAAGTTATGGCATGTAATACATTATGTTTCTTAAATGTTTGTTTTGGAGGAGATGACTGACATTTGCTATTTAGACTGAGTGCTTTAAAACTATAACTGTATAAAAATAAGTAGACCTTATGTTTCAAGGATCATATATACACTAATAATCTGGGCAACATTAGGATTCTATAGACTTCCCCAATGGCTCAGTGGTAAAGAATCACTTGCAGTGCAGGAGACACAGGAGATGCGGATTTGATCCCTGGGTCAAGAAGATCCCTTGGAGGAGGAAATGGCAGTCCACCCCAGTATTCTTGCCTGGAGAACCCCATGGACAGAGGAGACTGGCGGGTCACAAAAAGGGTCACAAAAAGTCAGACGCGACTGAGCACACACACATGCATTATATCTAAAACATGACACTTATCTCCATTAGAATTTTCTCTTTATTATGCAAATAATTATTTTCAGGCCAAGGTGATTTTTTTTTTCCAGAAACACTAGACTGCCTATTTCCACACTGAATTTCAAAAGACTTTTCCTCAAATCTCATTGCTTTTCCAGCTTCCATCTTGCCATGGCTTTGTACACAGCTCTAGAGGAATAGGTTGTCTCGCAGGCCGCAGGCAGTCCTACCTTGAGTCTGACCACATCTCTCCACCACCTCTACCTAAACCACCATCCTCTGTCATCCAGATTTGATAGCAACCTCCAGCTGGTCTCCATGTTTTCCTTTCTGCCCTCTACAGTCTAAGTCCAAAAGAGATGCCAGAGTAATCCTTTCAAGGTAGAAGTCAAACTGTGTCACTCCTGGGCTCAAACCCTCCAATCAGCATAAAAGTCCTAGTTTTTTACGGTAATCTTCAAGACCCTGTATCATCAGAACACCACCAAATTTCTCCTTAACTTGTCTGATGTCATATTTTTTGCTGTTATTCATCCCTGGCTACTGGTGAGCACTGGGTCCTTTTTAGTTCCCTGCTTGATTTTCAGCTATAGATCCCATCATCATCTGATCTTCTGTGTTATTTTTGCTTGTTTGTGTATTGTCTGTTTCTCCACCATACTGACCCTATAATATAGATTGTGAGGCTAGAGATTTTTGTCTTTTTGTTTACTGCCTCATCTTCAGCACCTAAAATAGTACCTGGCACTAAGCAGTAGCTTAATGCATATTTGTTGATTATATTTAAGGCCCAGATTGATGGTGATTTACCCTAGGTCACACAGATAAGAAATACTGGAGGAAGTGATTTAGAATCTGAAACAAGCCTTGCTTATGGGTATGTGACCCATAATGGTAGAGGCAGAAGTCAAATGGTAGAGGTCAAAACTTGTGGAGATAGTGGTGGTAGAATCAAGAGGCTCTGGTCTTCTGAATGACTCTCCAACAGGAGAAGGTGAGTTCTTTTGTATCTGAAAGTGCTTGTAACATGTGACAGTTTTCCACTATAAGTCCATCAACATCACGCCCACACTTCTTCCTTTTTGGAGTGAGATTTAGATAACTTGATGTTATAGATCTACCTTCATTATGGCTCACTTACTTTCTCCATTGTGGCATATTGCACTTCCTAAAGATAGCCACAACAGTATCTTCCGTCCCACATCTTCCTCTTACAATGTGACTTCAATGATTTCCCCTCAGTGGGTGAGTCTATTTCATTAGCCTTAAATCTGCTGCTACTGCTGCTAAGTCGCTTCAGTCGTGTCCGACTCTGTGCGACCCCATAGACAGCAGCCCACCAGGCTCCCCTGTCCCTGGGATTCTCCAAGCAAGAACACTGGAGTGGGTTGCCATTTCCTTCTCCAATGCATGAAAGTGAAAAGTGAAAGTGAAGTCGCTTAGTCACCCAACTTCTAGCGACTAGGCAGCCTATTTTTACAAAAATAGGCTAATCATGCTATGTGACTTCCAAAGCCAGACCCTGGGAATACAGACTCCACTTGGCTTTTCTTTGGGTACTTGCCTTTCTAGCCCTGAGCAACCACTTAAGAAGTATGAGGCTGCCACGCTAAGAGGAAGCCCAAGCCATATGAGGAGGTCACACGTATGTGTTCTGATAGATAGCCCCAGCTGAGGTCCCAGCTAATAGCATTCATAACCAGATATATGAGTGAAGACCTTATAGGTATTTCCTGTTTCCCACCACTGAGTTACCCCTAAACTTCTGAGACTTCTCAGCAGAGGCCCCAGTCAAAATGGAGTAGGGAAAAGCTATCCCCACTGTGCCTTCTCCTAACTCCTGACCCACATAAAATGAAAGGTAATACATTGATTGTTGTTTTAAGCAATCTTTTTTAAACCACTACACTTTTAAATTGAAGTATAGTTGATTTATAATGTTTCAAGCATATAACAAAGCGACCAGTTATATATATCTGAATATATGTATGAGGTGAAGTGAAGTTGCTTAGTCGTGTTTGACTCTTAGCAACCCTGTGGACTGTAGCCTACCAGGCTCCTCTGTCCATGGGATTTTCCAGGCAAGAGTACTAGAGTGGGTTCCCATTTCCTTCTCCAGGGGATCTTCCCAACCCGGGGATTAAACCTGGGCCTCCCATATTGCAGGCAGACGCTTTACCATCTGAGCCACCAGGGAAGCCCCTGTATACATATAGTATATGTATGCTCATTTTCAAATTATTTTCCAGTATAGGTGATTACAAGATATTGAATATGGTTCCTTGTGCTACACAGTAGATTCTGTTATTTATTTTATATGTAGTAATGTGTATTTGTTAATTCCAAATTTCTAATTTATTCCTCCCCCCTTTCTCTTTTGGTAATCATAAGTTTGTTTACCACATCTGTGAGTCTGTTTCTATTTTGTAAATAAGGTAATTGGTATGGTTTTTTAAAAGATTCCACATATAAAGATTCCACATTCCACATATATCACATAAAAGTGATATCATATGATATTTGTCTTTCTCTGTCTGACTTCTTCACTCAGTATGATAATCTCTAGGTCTACCCATTGTTGCTGTAAATGGTATTCTTTCATTCTTTTCTATTATTGAGTAATATTCCATTGTGTATGGAATATTATCTTCTTTATCCATATCTTTTTTATCCATTCTTTGCTCAATAGGCATTTAGTTTGCTTCTACATCTTAGTCATTATAAATAGTGTTGCTGCAAACATTGGTGTGTATGTTTCTTTTTAATTTAGAGTTTTCATCTTTTCCAGATATATGCCCAGCTGTCTCCTTGTTGAGAACTGTTCTTAGCATTTAGCACTTCTAAGGGAAAGCCTTTATTTGTGAGAAAGTTTTTAGAAAACAGCAAAGTATGAACAATTTTAAGTTATTGTTTGTAACAGGAGAGCAAAGCATGAGTATTTGAAATCCATAGCTGCCCTAAAAATCTTCACTTTTTAATTGCAACCAGCTCTACTGACAAAACCCATACCAAAGCTCCTAGTTGTCTGAATCATCAACACATTTATCAGATTTTCTCTTCTCTACTTTGTGATGGAGATGCAGACAAGTAATAAATTGGCCAAAAGGCAGATAGTAAGAAAAATAATGAGAGAAGCCACCTGCAGAATTCACTCACTGAGCTTTATGCCTGAATAACAGAGCTAAAGATCTACATGCAGAGGCATTCTCAGCTCAGATGACTGACTAGATCTCTAATAATGTCTTATAAGATTCTTTGAATGATTTACTGTTTAAACACCCGTTTCTGTTTATTTATTTTTTTTGGCAGTCCAAAATGACTACCCTGCCCCCGCTGCCCATGACACGCCCAAAGCTTACGGCCTTGGCTAGACAGAAGCTGCCGTGCTCACCAAGAACAGTTCCAAGGTATGTGACCCTGGCTTTCTTTTTTTTTTCCCTACAGAAGAAATTTCTTGTAGTAAGAAATGTCAGTAACATATCTCAGCAATAAAAATTGTTTAAAGACAAAAGTACATTTTTATATTCAGAATATTCAAATTTGCTGTTTCAGAAAGATTGATAAATCTTATTCAAAGATTAAGAATATATTTATTTACCAGGCAAGTGCTCATTTGGTCATTTTATCTCCTATTGCCATTATATTGTGGTTCCTGTAAAGCTTTGGAAATACATTTCCTTTTTAAAATATGTGTGGAAAAATTGAAAGCAGAAGCTTTAGGCATGAAAGTTGTATGGCATCTAAACCACAAGATCCAGATCCTGATTTCTGTTTTGGAGGAAGGAAGACACAGTCTTACTCCGAGGGTAAACTAGCAATCATGATTTAGTGCCTGAAATGATCCTAGAGCTTGAAAATACATCAAACCTCCCCTGCCTGTGAATGGCTGCTGAATTCAGGGAGTTTTCGTCTTGAGCAGAAAACCTGCAGGGCAGGAACTTGATGTTTTTGATTGTAATTATGCATATTAACTAAGACTGTGTTTCTTAGAAGTTTCCACTTCTAGTTTTATTGATTTTTAATTATGCACATATTATTTATCAACATAAATAATTTGCATATGTAGGTTTGATTATCTTTTTATGCATGCCTTTCAATTCCTACAAGGCATAATGATCAAAGTATTATGAGACTGCTTTGTTCGGAGAAGGACCATACCTCATTTTTGGTATTTCTGGCAGAGACCAAAGCTCCTGGACCAAAATAAATACGTTCAGCTAAACTGGCACCAAAGTTCTTTTGTAATAGAAATGAAATTTCTAGAAACTGTAAAATAGAATTGCAGAAAATTATGTTTGCTTTCAAATAATTTGAAAAGCAACATTTTTGATTGAAGCATAACTTCAGTATACACATTCTTATTTTCCATCTTCCTTTTGGACAATGTGAAATATTTGTAAAATCTGAAAAAGCTAGCGTCTTCTTCCTGTCATTTTGTAATAACTGAGTTTACATTTTCTTTTCAACATGAGCAAAAACATAACTCAGTGTCACATCCCTAGGATAAGACAGATTTTAAAGAAAAAAAATTTTGAATTCTTTTTATTAAAGAAAAACATTTTTATCATAACCATTTAAGGCAAATTTTTTAATCAACATTCTCCATTAGCTTCTGAATAAAAAGAGTTACTTGTATATCCTGTACTTCAGTTGTCATGATATGTTAATAGTCTGCTTATTCTTAAAGGTGCAAGGGGTATGAAGAATGAATATATTACATGTGTAATATATTTCTCATTAAAGTCTTCTTAAAATCACTTTCAGCTTGAACTTTTAATAGTAATTTGAGTTTTATGTGTGATTTTTAAAAACCACTCGAACAGAATGTCGGAGCAAAATTCTGTGTTTTCAACGAATAAATTCAACACATTTGTATCAAATAGGGGTGTTTTAATTCACGATACTGTGCTGAACACAGTCTGACTTCTGTAGCTGGAAGGTTGTGAGAGAGCATAAGTAAAATGGACAATCTTAAAAATTTTGAGGAGAAAACCCCATTTATTTAAGAATGTAGACTATTTTAGTGTGTTGGTGTTTTATTTGTTTACATACTGAGTTCAGTATTTTTCCCTTTTTCCATTCAAGAAAGTTAAAAATGTGAAATTATCAATGAAGAGCCTAACTCTGTAGCTCTTGCAGAACATTTATTATCTAAGATATTATACCCTGAATATTCCTGTTCTCCTGGCGGCATTTTATATGTTTGGTAGCTTTTCACCTCGATAAGGCAGTTCTTTATTATTTCTTTCTATTTCATTTAGGTCTGAACTGATCAAAGAAAAAGATGACATAGATCATTATCTGGAGGTGAATTTCAAAGGATTGTCAAAAGAGGAGGTTGCTGCGTAAGTATATACCTCTTAAAGGTACTTTAATATAAAGTTTGTTTTTTTGTCTTGATTCTTTGTTGAAATTTCAATTTTCCTGTGCAGTTCATTTTTTCACTGGAACATGGCATTTAAAAATTAAAGCTCATATTAAATAGTGATAAGTCACATCTATTGATCTTATACATATCAAAGTCTTTAATTTTATGACTTTCAAAATTCTCATATTTACTAAGGTATTATACTATCGTATTTGCAATATTTTAGTTAAGTCTGTGTCATTGATTGCTTAATAGCTTCCATTTTAGGGTATATTGCCTCCATGGGGGAAAAATGCTTTAAGAGAAAGAGTTGTGTTATCTTTTTTCCTGGTGATTAAAAAGAAATCCCTGACTAATGTATATTTTCTCTCCCATCAAAAACTTATAAAAAGAAATAATGGATCATAGTTTATTGGTTAATTTAAAAATAATTCCATGTATTTTTTTAATGAACAATGTAAACTTTGCCATTTTACTGCTGGTTAGAACCTAATATGTGATCTGAGTAAAAATAGTATAAAAATCCATGTAAGTATAAACAGGTTTAATATTTCTTACCTATAGATGTGTTGACTCTGTTATTATCAGATTTTTAGATGTAAGTATTGACAAATAGTCAATACTATTATGGATGTGCATCTTATGGAATTTATTATATATGCACATGCATCTTATATATGCACGTGCATCTTATGGAATTTATTAGATGGCTAAAATATTAAAATATTTTATACAACAAATGCTTTTAAGAGAGTTTTTCTATGTATATTATCTAGTGCTATGGGATTCTATTGAAGAGGTATTCCTATTGATGGTTTTGGTGTAGGTTTTCATACAGTTTAAAAATCGAAGTCTCTTAATGCATTTCATTAGATGCATTTCAATGTGCATATAGCATGGAAAAATGGAATAGTTCATTCTATCCATAGCCACTTTATTTTATACAGTGACAAAATTTACAGTAAATATAATCACTGTCTTCCTTGGAGTTCTATTGACTGCCAAGTGTAATATCTGGGACCTTTGGTTTTAAAATGCTATTCTAGTTGCTAATTCATTAACTTTCCATGGTTGGATAAAATTAAAGTTCAATATAGTCTGATGGTGTGATTCTTTCTTAAAAAAAAAATATATGTGAGTAATATTTTCATTTTGATTTAAATATGGGATATCTAAAAAAATAAATATAATGACTATTAAGAATTAGGAATTAAATTTGGAGTTAAACTTAAGTTTCACTTATTTAACAAACTAGACACCTTTATACTTAAAATTTGCTTTCAGTCTGCACTGAAGAAAACATTATTCTTAAACAGTCCAGAATAGGCTGTACTGATGAGTGTCCTCTTACAAATATTTTTTTCACTAAAGAAGTAAAATTGAAACTGTTAGTTACTCAGTCATGTCCAACTCTGTAACCCCATGGACTGTAGCCTGCCAGGCTCCTCTGTCCATGGGATTTGCCAGGCAAGAATACTGGAGTGGATAGCCATTCCCTTCTCCAGGGGATTTTCCAGACCCAGGGATTGAACCGGGGTCTCCTGCATTGCAGATAGATTCCTTACTTTACACAAAACAAGTAGCATTGGGTAGTTCTCAATCTTTAACATTGAATTCTACTTAAACCTACCTACACTTGAATACTTTTTTAGATCAGAGCTCTTCCCTAAGATAGAGGGTACAAATCTTAGTAGGAAGTTCTTGTACTTGACTCACAATTATGCTTCTGACTGATACACATTTTAGACCTTGCCCTAAACAAACTAATTGAATAGCATGTAAAGGACAAAATTGATTTCAGCATCTCCCAGCAATAGCCAACAGATGCCATGAGGAATTATGCATATTCCAAGCAATTTCTGCATACAACTTTTAATCAGCCATTCTACTCTAAAAAGATGAAAGATAAAAGCAGGAAGCATTTATTAAGTGCCTACTTTATATCTAATACTAGGATTTTCACAGAGCGAGAAACAGTGTTATTTTATTGTAAAATATTTGGTCTCATCTTTATCTTTATTTGAGACAGTACAAGTAGGGAATAAATATGCAATGAATGAATACTGATTATACTGTGAGATGTAGCCTAGAGGTCTGGAAAAAAATCAGAGAAAACTAAGATGTTGGATAAAACTTGCCAAAGAAGACATATTCTAAGTTTGGCTCCTTATCTGTTAGCATTGTATAATGAACAAACTGGTGAGCCACAGGTCCTCACTATACAAGGACATAATGAGGAGAAATGGATGAATCAGATTTTCAATCAAGCAAAGCAATATCTAAGATATATCCTCAAATGCCTCTCTGCTGCTGCTGCTGCTAAGTCGCTTCAGTCGTGTCCGACTCTGTGCGACCCCGCAGATGGCAGCCCATTGGGCTCCGCCATCCCTGGGATTCTCCAGGCAAGAACACTGGAGTGGGTTGCCATTTCCTTCTCCAATGCATGAAAGTGAAAAGTGAAAGTGAAGTCACTCAGTCGTGTCTGACTCAGTGACCCCATGGACTGCAGCCCACCAGGCTCCTCCGTCCATGGGAGTTTCCAGGCAAGAGTACTGGAGTGGGATGCCATTGCCTTCTCCCAAATGCCTCTCTAGACTGCTTTATTCTTTAAGATGATAATAGAAATGTATACTTACATAATTCATGTCCATTAGCTTTGATATCCTGTAATGTGGTTGTGTTCTTTGTCTAGTCCCAGAATAACCCTTCACTGTCTACTCTAAAATTTACCAAACTATTGGTACTAATACATAAACTCACACTCCATGTCCCTCCTATTGCAATGGGTTGGAAAGTTCCTGTTCTTGTCTAAGGATTATGTCTCTACTTGTACTGCAGGTGCCATCCCCTCTTACTTGTTCCAAGACTTTCTCCAGCAGTTAAACATGTTTAATTGCTACATCATCAATTTCTTCTTTTGCACTGATTCAATTTCATCAGCATTCATATCTACTCAGTATTTACCTTGACTTCTTATCCTCTTCCAGATTCTACCCCATTTTTCTCTACCCTTCACAGTAACTGGAAGCACTATTTCCATATTTCTATATCCCATTCTGAGACCAGCTGAGATTGACTCTAAATAGATTTCTAGACCCAGAGCTCACTGAAATCTGTTTATTGTGATCAGTATCCTCCTTTTAAATCACATCTAATGGCCATGTGTCTGTCCTTATCTTTCTTGATGTCTTCACATTATTTGATAGAGTTGAATTCTTTCTCTTTGAACATTCTGTGCTTGTAGCTTCCAGGATGCCATGTTCTGTGGTTTTCCTCCAGACTGTTTGACCACAGGCAGAGCTCAATAGCTAAATGTTAAATGAACAAATAGGTGAAGAATAACTGTTGGATTACTAACACCATGAAATAGGTATTGTGCTATGATATTCTTTGATTACAGCATTTTTAGTTCAGTATTGTAGGTAGCTGGTTCACTAAGTGTATTATGTTTACAAGTAAGAGTATTCAATTTAAATGAATAGTTGAGCAGGATAGGCTAAAGTAGTTGTTACTGGAATGGCCAAACCCAGTTGATGGGGAATCATTTTACTTTGGATTGAGTCAAATGGTTCAAAGTCAAAGGGCTTCTGAGATTTTTATCATCTACATTTACCGAAGGAATTCTAGTATAGTGTTCTATACTTCTTAAGTGACCAGATTATTGCTGTGCCTAATAATGATATTTTGATTTTCTTAAATAAGTGGTTGAATAGTTCATTGATAGTATTTGACTGATCTTTAACAACTAAAGAAGATTGTGTTGTATTTCTGTACTTTGTGCTTTTTTATTCTGTATTATATTATCAGAGTGCATTATTTAAGTGATACTTAAGGTACCACTTATTATTGTAATTGCTTTGAGTAGCTAAATAATAAAAGTGTCATTTATAGATTCAAATAAAATTTTCTTGGGGGCAGTTTTTACAGCTTTAGCTATGTATATGAGGATACAAATAAGCAAAATTATCAAGGGACAAAGAATGTTAATCTGCTCAATATTATTTTCTGCTTCAGATATCAAATTCTATTATACAGAAGAATAGATTTAGTTCAAAATTGTGTGCATCTCTAAGATGTTTTCTTCTTTGAGAATATCTTCCAGCATCACCAGTTGGTGTTTACTGAGTGTCACTAGGTCAACACAAGCTTTCTATCCTGCCTTTAAATTGTACCTTGCTTTCTCAGTTAAGGTCCTGGAGAAGGGAAAGGTTACCCACTCCAGTATTCTGGCCTGGAGAATTCCATGGACCATATAGTCTATTGGGTCACGAAGAGTCGGACACAACTGAGCGACTCTACTCAGTTAAGGTAAATTAGTATTTTGTCAGTCTCAGATTTTCATCTTGAAAATATTTCAAAACTGTCTTCCAAAAGTGCTTTTATAAATGACAGACATACTTGTTATGGGGCTTCCCATGTGCCTCAGATAGTAAAGAATCTGCCTGTAATGCAAGAGACCAGGGTCCGACCCCTGGATTGGAAGGATCCCCTGGAGAAGGAAATGGCTGCTCACTCCAGTATCCTTGCCGGGAAGATCCCATGGACAGAGGAGCCGTGGGATTGCAGAGTTGGATGCGACTGAGTGACTGAAACTTTCACTTTCATCCTTGTTGTGAGCAAATTTAGCATTTGGCCTTGCCATATAGTCAGGCTCTTAGAATATCTATAACAAGGTGAAGGTGTTTATTCAGAATGTAATATTTCAAGATAACATTAGGGGAATTTAGGCCCTTTAGGTGAACTCTTCCTCTGCTTCATTCATCTTGTTTACTTTTAAATAATTTTGTGATATTTTGTTTTTTCTTCAAAACACTTTGCTCCTCTTTTTAAAGTGATAAATTCATACAGAGTTTTGACAATTAAACTTTCTGAAGATGCCAGTTGCTAAATAAATGGCTACATGACTAGCATGTAGGAATAGGCAGAAGAGAGAAGGAAAGGACAATGACCCACTTTCCTTCTCAGAAGCAAATTAGATTTTAATATTTTCTTCCTTGCATACTCATGGCTGATTCATGTTGTTGTAAGGCAGAAACCAGCATGACACTGTAAAACAGTTGTCCTCCAATTAAAAACAAAATTTCAAAACAAAGATCTTCTTCTTGATTTAAGAAAAAGAGACAGGATTTTGGTGTTCTTAAGTGGAGAGACAATTAATCCTTACTTTCTCCTGAATATAAACAAAATAAGCAATAGCAGAGAACACAGATGGGAATGAAAGAGAGATGCCACTCCTTTTTATTTTTATTTATTTACTTATTTACAATCTGGTGCTGTTTTTTCCACAGCAGATCCCTAAGATGTGAAACTAGGAAAGAAAAGAATTTTTGACTATAATTTTTTGAAAAAGAATATTGACATCAATAAAGTTTACAGTTTGGGAATTAAAAAAAAGTGCAGAGGAAAGGAATTTCTAAAAATGGTTTGCTGGATACAAAAGGGATCTCAAGTTTACACCAAAACCAAATCTAAGTAAATAAAAAGGAAAGATTTTAAATGTCAACAAAACAGAGAAATGCCAATTTCTTAGGCATTTATATCTTTATGTCCTTTAAAAGTTTGCTTTAAAATGTTAATTTTCACATATGGTGTTTAAACTTAACAGCTTTAAGTAGACTTAAAAAAGCTTTATAAGAGGAAAGCACAGGAATCATAGGAATCATGACATTAAAGTTCTAGCTATTAGGGGAGATTTCCTCCTCAGCTGGAAATTTGGCTTTGCTACTTAAAACCTGTGGAATTTGTTGCAGGTCACCTGACTTCACTAATCTTTGATTTCCAAAACTACTGGGAGACTGTAATAATAACAGAAAATTCTTATGAGAGTTAAAAAAGAGATTCTGTATATGAAACACATGTAGACAGTTTCACTTTCTTTAACTGCCGTCGATCATTTTTCTTTGGCTTTTAAAACATTCATTAATGTAAATGAACTAGATATTTTGCACTGACATTAAGTGTAGATTTAGGTAGCAATATTAATTTATCTTTTTTCTTTAAATATTTATAGCTTCATATTTTACTTTGTACCAGGTATCATTTTCATCATGTTTAGAAGACAGTTTTTAGTAAGAGACACATTTCAAACTCAGTAGTGCTAACCAAGTAGGGGAAATGTTTTTAATTTCAACTTACAGTAAACTTTTCAGAAATTTTGTATGCTATACTAAACAACATAATTTGCATAGCTTCCTAAGCTGTGCAGTTTTCTAAAATGTCTATAAACTGCTTAAACTTATTGTTACCATGAAAAGATTGCTTTTAATTTAAACCTACTGTTTCAGAAATAGGTAGAATATAGTCAAAGAATGTGACTCTTCCTACAATAGCTCATAAACCTGGAAGTGCATAATGGTACTGTATTTAGAAATCATTTGGGAGATTTAGTAATGAAGAATAAAGTGATAAAAGGGGATAAGCACCCAGGTACCACAGAGGCTGAGTCAGTTGAAATTCAAAGTGGGGTCAACAATGACCCAGGCACATCATATGTAATTTATGAAGCCAGATGATTGTACTATGTGAGCTTTGTCTCTGATGTTGTGTTCTGTCCGTATTAAGAAAAACTTGCATGGGAATATCCGAAACTAATTTGACTCTGTTCCATTCTCTGTTATGTTCATCTCGCTTCAGTTCTATAAAAATCATCCCCCTGGCTCATATCTGTACCCTGTTCTGCTTTCTGTGTTGGAAAATGGAGATGTTGTAGTAAACAGTGTCATCTTCTCAGTGCTTAAAGTAAAACCAGGCTATGGACTCACAAATGCTTGTATGCTTTCCTAGGGCTTGCAGAGACCTCAGGGTTCTTCCATGTTGTAGTATTTGTAACAGTTTCCTTCCTTTTTAAGGCTGAATAGTATTCCACTGTATGTTTATACCATATTTTGGTTGTCCATTCATCTGTCAAAGGCACTTGGCTTGCTTCAGTGTTTTTCCTATTATGAATAAGGTTAATGTGAACATGTGTGGACAAATATCTCTTTAAGACCCTGTTCTCAATTCTCCTCTGTATATACTCAGATGTAGAATTGCTAAATAATTTTGGTAACTCTATTTTAAATTTTTTGAGAACCACCATGCTGCCACCACAACGGCTATGCAATTTTTCATTCTCAACAATGCACTGTGCTTTCTCACCAACAATGTGCAATGTTTATGTCTTCCAATAACATAAACCGATCATTTTGTTATAGAAAGACTTTATTTTTTAGAGTTTTTGGTTCACAGCAAAACCGAGGGGAAGTTTCCCAGATACCCCTTGCTCCCACACATATTAATACATTGTTTTTAAATGTTGTATCCTAAATTATGTACAAAACAAAATGTGGAGTTATATATCAAAGTTAAAATAATACTAACTCTTAAAATAATTATTTGTATAAGTTCATTAGTCTCTTAAATTATGTAAAAAACAGAATGTGAAGTTGCCAACTATTATTAATATTACAAAAATACTAACATATAATTGACCATGTGTCTATCTTTACTGAGACCTTTATTTCTTTATGTGATTTCACATTACTGTCTATTGTCCTTTTATTTCAGTCTGCAGGACTGCTTTTAGCATTTCTTGAAGGGCAGGTCCGATAAAAATAAAGTTCCTCAGGTTTGGTTTATCTGGGAACATTCTTAATTTCTCCCTCACTTGAGAAGTACAGTTAGGCCAGATGTAGAATTATTGGTTGACAATTGTTTTCTTTTAGCATTTTGGACATTTTAGACTCTGCTTCCTGGCTTCCAAAGTTTCTAGTGAGAAGTCTGCTTAGAAACTTATTGATGATCCTGTATATCTAATGAGTTGCTCCTCTGTTGCCACTTTAAAGATTCACATTTTGCCTTTGGGAGTGTGATGGTAATGTGTTTCAGTGTGGATCTCTTTGAATTTTCCCACATAGAGTTTATTGAACTTTTCAACTATATACATGCATAACATTTATAGAACTTGGGAAATTTCTATCATTTTTCTGAAACGAATCTATCTACCCACCCTCTGTCCTCTTCTCCTAGGACTCCCACAAGGCATTATTGTTGTTGTTCAGACACTTAGTCATGTCTGATTCTTTGTGACCCCATAAACTGCAGCATTCCAGGCTTTCCTGTCCTTTACCATCACTCTGAGTTTGCTCAAATTCGTGTCCATAGAGTTGATGATGCCATCCAACCATCTCATCCTCTGTCATCCCATTCTCCTCCTGCCCTCAATTTTTCCCAGCATCAGGGTCTTTTCCAATGAGTCGGCTCTACATATCAGGTGACCAAAGTATTGGAGCTTCAGCTTCAGCATCAGTCCTTCCAATGAATATTCAGGGTAGATTTCCTTTAGGGTTGACTAGTTTGATCTCCTTGCAGTCCAGGAGTCTCTCAAGAGTCTTCTCCAACACCACAGTTCAAAAGCATCAATTCTCAAGACTCTTGAGAGTCCTTTGGACTGCAAGGAGATCCAACCAGTCCATTCTAAAGGAGATCAGTCCTGGGTGTTCTTTGGAAGGAATAATGCTAAAGCTGAAACTCCAGTACTTTGGCCACCTCATGCAAAGAGTTGACTCACTGGAAAAGATTCTGATGCTGGGAGGGATTGGGGGCAGGAGGAGAAGGGGACGACAGAGGATGAGATGGCTGGATGGCATCACCAACTCGATGGATGTGAGTTTGAGTGAACTCCGGGAGTTGGTGATGGACAGGGAGGCCTGGCGTGCTGCAGTTCATAGGGTCGCAAAGAATCGGAGATGACTGAGCGACTAAACTGAACTGAACTGAATAATTTTCCAGTTTCTTGTGATCCACATAGTTAAGTGGATCAAGTATGTAGTCAGTGAAACAGAAGTAGATGTAGTGTAGTCAGTGAAGCAGAAGTAGATGTTTGTATGAAATTCCTTTGCTTTTTTTATGATCCAGCGGATGTTGGCAATTTGATCTCTGGTTCCTCTGCCTTTTCTAAATCCAATTTGTACGTCTGGGTGTTCTCAGTTCATGTATTGTTGAAGCCTAACTTGAAGGATTTTGAGCATTACTTTGCTAGCGTGTGAAATGAGTACCATTGTGCGGTAGTTTGAACATTCTTTTGCATTGCCTTTCTTTGGGACTGGAATGAAACTGACCTTTTCCAGTCCTCCGGCGACTGCTGAGTTTTCCAAATTTGCTGGTATATTGAGTGCGGCACTTTCACAGCATCATCTTTTAGGATTTGACATAGCTCAGCAGAAATTCTATCACCTCCACTAGCTTTGTTCATACTGATGCTTCCTAAGGCCCACTTGACTTTGCACTCCAGGATGTCTGGCTCTGGGTGAGTGATCATACCATCATGGTTATCTGGATCATTAAGATTTTTTTTATACAGTTCTGTGTATTCTTGCCACCTCTTAAAAATATCTTCTGCTTATGTTAGGTCCATATCATTTCTGTCCTTTATTGTGCCCATCTTTGCATGGAATATTCCCTTGGTATCTCTAATATTCTTGAAGAGATCTCTAGTCTTTCCCATTCTGTTGTTTTCCTCAATTTCTTTGCATTGATCACTTTCTTATGTCTCCTTGCTGTTCTTTGGAACTCTGCATTCAGATGGGTATATCTTTCCTTTTCTCTTATGCTTCTTTTCTTTGTTCAGCTATTTGTAAGTCTTCCTCAGACAACTATTTTGCTTTTTTGCATTTCTTTTTCTTGGGGATGGTTTTGATCACTGCCTCCTGTGTACAGTGTTATGAACCTACATCCATAGTTCTTCAGGCACTCTATCAGATCTAATCCCTTGAATCTATTTGTCACTTCCATTGTATAATTGTAAGGGATTTGATTTAGGTCTTATCTGAATGGCCAAAGTGGTTTTCTCTAGGTTATTCAATTTAAGTCTGAATTTTGCAATAAGGAGTTCATGATCTGAGCCACAGTCAGCTCCCGGTCTTGTTTTTGCTGGCTGTATTAAGCTTCTCCATCCTTGGCTGCAAAGAATATAATCAGTCTGATTTCAGTATTGACCATCTGGTGATGTCCATGTATAGGGTCATCTCTTGTGTTTTTGGAAAAGGGTGTTTGCCATGACCAATGCATTCTCTTGGCAAAACTGTTTGCCTTCGCCCTGCTTCATTTTGTTCACCAAGGGCAAACTTGCCTGTTATTCCAGGTATCTCTTGACTTCCTACTTTTGCATTCCAGTCCCCTGTGATGAGAAGGACATCTTTTTTTGGTGGTTGTTCTAGAAGGTCGTTTAGGTCTACATAGAACCGTTTGACTTCAGCTTCTTCAGCATTAGTGGTTGGCTCATAGACTTGGATTACTGTGATATTGTATGGCTTGCCTTGGAAATGAAACAATGCATATTTTGGTCTATTTAATTAAATGTACACATTTGTAGAGGATATTTTTCCTTGATTATTTTAATTAGATTATTTGGAAACTTTCAGAATTTGTACTGGGATGAGTCTGAGATCATTTTAAATACTCTGAGCTGGGAAGTGTGTGTTTAGAAGTACACACATGTTTATAAATAAATATATATAGTGTGTATTTGTGGTACATATGGAACGATGGCTACTATGCTCACATCTGCATCCTCAGTACTCATATGGTGCTTGGCTCACGGATGTTGGGGCAGTTGATGAATGGGGATCTTTTACTCCTTTGCATATGTCCTCTGCCTGAAATGCCTGCTCCTTCTCCCAAGCCTTGTGTACTTGTTAAACTTCTCTACCAGCCTCAACTTAACTGTTCCTTGCTCTGTGAGGCCTCCTTTGATCCATCCTCATTCACGTGGTAGGGTTCAGAGTGCCTGCTTGAATTTTCTTAATAGCCATTGATAACCATGTACTTGTGGATTTTTTTTCCTTCTTGATTAAAAATAAAACATTGTGATCCACTAGTGGATAGTGATTATGACCCATCAGTTTGGCAATCATGTGTGTGTGTGCACCAAGTGCTAAGTCGCTTCAGTTATGTCCATATTTTAAATGCTGGTTGAAATGCTCTTTTCAACCAGCATTTAAAATATGAAAGAGAGTATAGTAGAATAGAATTAGAAAAGGATGCCTTTCATAGAGAGGTTCTGCCAGATATAATGAAATAGGGTGTGGGTTCTGAAAACAGACTCTGAGGACTCCAAACCCCAGCTTTACACTTACTAACAAGGTAACTGATCATCTTTGACCGAGTAACTTAACATTTCTGTGCCTCAGTGTTCTCATCTGAAAAAAAGTACAGATGATTATCGGACCAGGCTCATGAAATGGTTATGAGGATTAATTGAATTAATATTTCTAAAACAATCAGAACATTTTGAGTATCAGTGCTTTTAAATTTTGTTTCATATAACGTACATATATATGTGAAATATACATGTACATTTACTGAACTGCAATATAAAATGTCTTTCTTGCTGTGAATTGCCATATGGAAAGGACTCTGCTCTAGACTCAGAGTTCTTTGAAAGCAGTTTTTCATTCTTCTTTAAGACTTGACTTACATAGGATAATGCTTTATTTCTTGCTAACTTCCTTTCTAGAGAGGATTGAAGAAACTTAGTGTCTTATTTTACATAGCTGTCGAATATACAGTAAATGAAAGGCTAGTATGGGAGAATATGTAAATATGCTCCCCACTAGAGTTAATATAGTTCCTCTGAAAAAAAGATTAAATTTAATTCTGAATTTCTGTTCAGACTGGGCAAAAGGGAGATATGATGGACTACAGAGTTCTCATTATCTGATGAAAAGAAGCATATCAGTTCTTCAAAAGAGATAAACTTTTTCCTGATAAAATTCCAAAAGAAAGTTATCACATGACCTTATATAAGACAGATGGAGCAATGTAATAAAGTTTTGCATACCTAATGAAATGGGTGTATAGACAGCTTGTCATAAATATTACATCTCCTAGCTAGGTTTTAAGGAAAGGAAAGGAAAGTGAAGTCGCTCAGTTGCGTCTGATTCTTTGTGACCTCCTGGACCTACCAGGCTCCTCTGTCCATGGGATTTTCCAGACAAGAGTACCAGAGTGGGTTGCCATTTCCTTCTCCAGGGGATCTTCCCAACCCAGGGATCAAACCCGAGGTCTCCTGCATTGCAGGCAGATGCTTTACTGTCTGGGCCACCTGGGAAGATAGTAATCCATAGACAGATTAAATTAATACTGAGTGCTGCTCTGTGTTTTAAGAGAACTTCGCAATAAACCTGTGAAGAGTTGTTACTGCTCTCAGAGACCAAGGCATGAAGAGGTTAAGTAGTTTGACCAAGGCAATCTAATGCTATAAAGAAGTACAAATGGTAAGATAGAGAAGATACTTCATAGAGAGGAAAGAGTGAGTAAGCTAGAAAGAAAATGAATCAGGCATATGTCAGAGATCAGATTTCTAGACTCCTCCTGAATAGCCAGTGCTATTATGGATCGAGAATCTCCCTCTAGGGTCATCTCATAAGGACCCAGTTATTCTACAACCCAGACTCATATGTCTATAAAATCTCCTTAAGCTCATCTGAAACAATCCCTTATCCTACAGCCCAATAACCAGAGAAATACATTACTGAATAAGGGAATTGTCTTGAGAGTTTAACTTAGGGTTTTTTTTTTTTTTTTTCCCCACTTCAAGATCAAGATGGATGGCTAAATAAATGTCCTTCCTATGTTTGAAATGATGGCACAAAAGTCCAAAAGATAGAAAATTCTTAACATGATGAGAAAGAAAAGAAGAAAACTGAGAATTACCCAGATTTTCAGAAATCTATTTTCAGAAAGCAGTTTGAAAATTACCAGAGGTAATAATGATAAAAGAAGTTGGTTCATCAAAAAGTTGTTCAGTTGCCCAGTCATGTTCAACTCTTTGCGACTCCATGGAAAGCTGCATGGCAGGCCTCTCTGTAGATGCATCAAGAAGATATAATCATAAATGTGCTTGCGTTCCTATGACAGAACTTCAAAATACATAAAACAAAGGCTGATGGAAAGAAAAGGAAAAACAGAGAAGTCCACAATTATAGTTGAAGATTTTAACACCACTCTGTCAATGATTGATTAAAAATCAGCAGAATATTGAGGAGCTGAAAAATACCATTGATAAACTTAATTAGCATTTACATACATTCCACCAAGCAGTAGCAGAAAACACGTTATTTTCACGTACACATGGAACGTTTTTCAGAAGTGATGATACTCTGAGCCATAAAACAAATTTCGATATACTTAAAAAGGTTTAAATCCTAAAAATTTTCTCTTACAACAATGGAATTAGAAATAACAGCAGGAAGATCTCTGAAAGATCCCCACAAATTTAGAAACTAGACAATGTATTTCTGAATAAACCATGGATCAAAGAAGAAATCAAAGCATTTAAAAATCCTTTGAACTGAATTTTTTTTAAATGACTTATCAAAATTTTCAGCTAAATCAGAGCTTAAAGGGAGGTTTATAGCATTAAAATATATATTAGAAAAATAGAAATATCTAAAGTTATTGCCCTAAGTTTTCATTAAAAAAAAAAAAAAACTAGAAAAAAACTGAAATTATAGAAAAAAAGAGAAGTAAAATGGGGGCAGAAAACAGTAGAGAAAATTGACAAAACTAAAAACTGCTTCTTTGAAAAGATCAATAAAGTTGATCAATCTTTAGTCATAATGATTAGAGAAAAAAAAGACAGTTTACCAATTTCAGAAATGAAAGAGGGGATACATCACTACAGATTACATGAATGTTAAAATGATAATTAGGAAATAAACTATATACTGATAAACTCAACCACATATAGAAATGGTTAACTTTCTTGCTGCTGCTGCTGCTGCTGCTGCTAAGTCGCTTCAGTTGTGTCCGACTCTGTGCGACCCCATAGACGGCAGCCCACTAGGCTCCTCTGTCCCAGGGATTCTCCAGGCAAGAACACTGGGAGTGGGTTGCCATTTCCTTCTCCAATGCAAGAAAGTGAAAAGTGAAAGGGAAGTCGCTCAGTCATGCCGGACTCTGCGCGACCCCATGGACTGCAGCCTACCAGGCTCCTCCGTCCATGGGATTTTCCAGGCAAGAGTACTGGAGTGGGGTGCCATCGCCTTCTCCACTAACTTTCTTGAAACACTGCCAAAGTTCACTTAAATAGAAATAGATATGACAATGGATTCACTAAACATATTGAATTAATAGTTTAAAAACTTTCCACAAAGAAAATTCCAGGCCCATTTGGCTTCACTGTGAATTCTAACATTTAAGAAAAACAAAAAATTTTTTTTTTTTTTTTCCCCACTTCAAGATCAAGATGGATGGCTAAATAAATGTCCTTCCTATGTTTGAAATGATGGCACAAAAGTCCAAAAGATAGAAAATTCTTAACATGATGAGAAAGAAAAGAAGAAAACTGAGAATTACCCAGATTTTCAGAAATCTATTTTCAGAAAGCAGTTTGAAAATTACCAGAGGTAATAATGATAAAAGAAGTTGGTTCATCAAAAAGTTGTTCAGTTGCCCAGTCATGTTCAACTCTTTGCGACTCCATGGAAAGCTGCATGGCAGGCCTCTCTGTAGATGCATCAAGAAGATATAATCATAAATGTGCTTGCGTTCCTATGACAGAACTTCAAAATACATAAAACAAAGGCTGATGGAAAGAAAAGGAAAAACAGAGAAGTCCACAATTATAGTTGAAGATTTTAACACCACTCTGTCAATGATTGATTAAAAATCAGCAGAATATTGAGGAGCTGAAAAATACCATTGATAAACTTAATTAGCATTTACATACATTCCACCAAGCAGTAGCAGAAAACACGTTATTTTCACGTACACATGGAACGTTTTTCAGAAGTGATGATACTCTGAGCCATAAAACAAATTTCGATATACTTAAAAAGGTTTAAATCCTAAAAATTTTCTCTTACAACAATGGAATTAGAAATAACAGCAGGAAGATCTCTGAAAGATCCCCACAAATTTAGAAACTAGACAATGTATTTCTGAATAAACCATGGATCAAAGAAGAAATCAAAGCATTTAAAAATCCTTTGAACTGAATTTTTTTTAAATGACTTATCAAAATTTTCAGCTAAATCAGAGCTTAAAGGGAGGTTTATAGCATTAAAATATATATTAGAAAAATAGAAATATCTAAAGTTATTGCCCTAAGTTTTCATTAAAAAAAAAAAAAAACTAGAAAAAAACTGAAATTATAGAAAAAAAGAGTAGTAAAATGGGGGCAGAAAACAGTAGAGAAAATTGACAAAACTAAAAACTGCTTCTTTGAAAAGATCAATAAAGTTGATCAATCTTTAGTCATAATGATTAGAGAAAAAAAAGACAGTTTACCAATTTCAGAAATGAAAGAGGGGATACATCACTACAGATTACATGAATGTTAAAATGATAATTAGGAAATAAACTATATACTGATAAACTCAACCACATATAGAAATGGTTAACTTTCTTGCTGCTGCTGCTGCTGCTGCTGCTAAGTCGCTTCAGTTGTGTCCGACTCTGTGCGACCCCATAGACGGCAGCCCACTAGGCTCCTCTGTCCCAGGGATTCTCCAGGCAAGAACACTGGGAGTGGGTTGCCATTTCCTTCTCCAATGCAAGAAAGTGAAAAGTGAAAGGGAAGTCGCTCAGTCATGCCGGACTCTGCGCGACCCCATGGACTGCAGCCTACCAGGCTCCTCCGTCCATGGGATTTTCCAGGCAAGAGTACTGGAGTGGGGTGCCATCGCCTTCTCCACTAACTTTCTTGAAACACTGCCAAAGTTCACTTAAATAGAAATAGATATGACAATGGATTCACTAAACATATTGAATTAATAGTTTAAAAACTTTCCACAAAGAAAATTCCAGGCCCATTTGGCTTCACTGTGAATTCTAACATTTAAGAAAAACAAAAAATAAAAAAACCCCATCAATTTGGCCCAAACTCTTCAAGAAAATAAAAGAGGAAATGCTTCTCAGCTCATTCTATGAGATCAGAAAAACCCTGATACCAATACCACTAAAAGCCATTACATTAAAAAAAAATAGAGTAATAATATTCCTCATGAATGTTGATGCAAAATATCTTCGAAAAAGGTAACAGTTGGTCTGAGCTCCTGCCAGGGAAGCTGGTGTACCATGCAAAGTCCTTTCCTTTTGGCATCAGTGCAACCAACAGCCAGCTCGTGCTCTCCTGAACCATTTACCTCAGGATGAAGCCTACAAACAGTGGAAAACCAAACACACTACCTGTGTTAAGAAATCTAGAACTTTATTATTTTGAATAGACAAATAGCCTCTGATTATTTGAAAAAAATATTGCAAAAGAGTAAAAGATTAACAAAGAGAACATTCAACATGAGCTGAAACAGAGTTCCTGTAGAGAAAAAGAACAACTTTGGGAGATTTCCCATTTCTTTCCTTACAGACACTGTAGATAATCTTACATCCTTCCAATATAACTTGATGCAATGAAATCAGAGAAAAAGAATTCTTTAAAAGTTGCTGAAATATTTTTTTAAAACTCAAAGAAAGGATGGAAGAGAAAGATAAGGTTAGCTCTTTACATGCGGAATAAAAACACAAAAGATATAGAAATATTTCAAAAGGCTTGAGCTACAGAACATAGTCTGGGTGGAGATATTTATCCAAGAGATATAAAGAAGAGAAAATGGAGAGAATGGAAAATAATAACTACATAGATAGAGATGTGGATACATATGTAGACATAGAAATCTTAGATTGGAAAAAAAAACCTACAGATCTTTGGACTGTGACTATCAAAAAAACCAGAAATTAAATAACCAAAAAAAAAAAGACAAACCCACTTGGATATATCTTTATGAAATTTCAGAATACTAAGTATAAAGAGAGGATACTAGAAGCTTTCAGGGTTTGGAGGAATGGTTGTCATCAAGAAATAAAGATCAGACAACCATCACGGTTGTCAATAATAACACTTGGTTCTAGAAAAAAGAGAATAGATATCTTATGCAGAATAATTATTTTAACTTAGGATTCTGTACCCAGGTAAACTATTAATCAAAACTGAGGGCAAAACAAAAATCGTTTCAGGTAGTATGAGAATTGGTAAGCATCTCTTCCTACGCAGTCTTTTTGGATACTTCATCCCTGCTCCAGATGATCACTGCAGAGTCTAGGGCAGAGGTCCCCAACCCCAGGCCATGGACCAGTACTGGTCTGTGGCCCCTTAGGAACTGGGCTGCACAGCAGGAGGTGAGCCGCAGTGGACTGAGCGAAGCTTCATTTGTATTTGCAGCCGCTCCCCATCGCTCCAGTTACTACCTGAGCTCTGCCTCCTGTCGGATTAGTGGTGACGTTAGTGGTGACATTATAGGAACAAGAACCCTATTGTGAACTGCACATGCAGGGGGTCTAGGTTGCATGCTCCTTGTGAGAATCTAATGCCTGATGATCTGAAGGGGAGCTGGGGAGGTGATAGTGCTGGAGAGCAGCAGCAAATACAGATTGGCAGAGAGGTTTGACTGCACAGAGACCCTAATAAATCAATTGCTTGCAGACTCATATCAATACCATAAAAGTGAGTGGCAAGTGATGGTGAGTTGTATAATTATTTCATATTTTATATCACAATATAATAATACAGAAGTGAAGTACACCACAAATGTAATGTACTTGAATCATCCCAAAACCATAACCCTCTCATCTGTGGAAAATTACTTGGATGAAACCAGTCCGTGGTGCCAAAAAGCTTAGGGACTGCTAGGGAAATGAAGGGGATTTCCTGGTGGCTCAGTGGTAAGGAATCCACCTGCTAATGCAAGAGACATGGATTGTATACCTGCGTTGGGAAAATCTCCTGGAGAAGGAAATGGGAACCCACTCCTGTATTCTTGCCTGGCAAATCCCATTGACAGAGGAGCCTGGAGGGCTGCAGTCCATGGTGTCACAAAAGAGTTGGACGTGACTAGTGACTGAACAACAGCAACAGCAGCAGGGGGAAGAAAAGAGAATTGCAGAGAGAGTTATGGGGTCTAAGAAAAAAAGGTCCCTAACTCAGAAGTTCAAAGTAAATGTCTGCAAATTTGCTTTAAACCAATGTGATTAAGCACCTGAAAGTTCTTAGTTATAATGGTTTAATATATAACATATCACACATATTAAGGTTGGGAAAATGATTGGGAAATTGAGATTCAAGTGATTATTTAAATATCCTATTAAATGCACAAAGGTAGTATAATGTATACTATCATCTATATTATATAAAAATAATGTATAGAAATATTAATGTATAAAAAAATAAACCCAACAAAATTTGCAAATAGATCAGTTGTCTCCAAGAATTGAAATGCCATTTCTATTAAATACTAATTTTCATTGGAGAAGGAAATGGCAATCCACTCCAGTATTCTTGCCTGGAGAATCCCATGGACGGAGAAGCCATGAGATTCAAGTGATTATTTAAATATCCTATTAAATGCACAAAGGTAGTATAATGTATACTATCGTCTATATTATATAAAAATAATGTATAGAAATATTAATGTATAAAAAAATAAACCCAACAAAATTTGCAAATAGATCAGTTGTCTCCAAGAATTGAAATGCCATTTCTATTAAATACTAATTTTCATTGGAGAAGGAAATGGCAATCCACTCCAGTATTCTTGCCTGGAGAATCCCATGGACGAAGAAGCCTAGTAGGTTACAGTCCACGGGGTCGCAAAGAGTCGGACACGACTGAGCGACTTCACCTCACCTCACCTCATACATACACATGTACATACATATTCTGTTCCACTGACTTGTCTTGTCTTGTATCAGTGCCACAACTTATTTTATTTATATAGTTTAAATATATTTTATATCTGACAGTCTCCTTCTTCATTCCAAATGATCAGGTTTTTCTTGAACATTAACTATTTTATATGTATTTTAGAATTATCTTGCCAAGAGTCAGGAAATATCATTGAGGTTTTTATTAGGACTGCCTTGATTTTACATGTTATTTTAGGAGACTTGGTATCATTAAAATATTGAGTCCCACGTCAGCAAGAACATCCAGTTAACACTACATGGTGTTAAATAATAGGAATGACACCAGTTGTCTTTTCAAATCCCTAACTTTAATGGAAATGATTCTAATGTATCCCAAAACAGGAACTTTATGCTATAGGTTTGTAATAGACACATATTACCAAGATAAAGAATTCATTTTTTAGTTTCCACTTTTCTTAATCATGAATGAGTTTTGAACTTTACTAAATAATTTTCTAGCGTCTACTGAGATTATCATGAAATTAAGAGAATTTCTAATTTTGAACCATTCTTAGAACTCTGGGATAAACCCTACTTATTCATTATAGTTTTAGTTTGCTATGAGATCTTTTTGATGAGGGAGTAGGGAATTTTGTATCTAAATTATGATAATATTGAACAATAATTTTCTTTTGCTATACAAAAAATTAGCAGTTACCATAATTAGAAAATATATTATCTATTTGCATTCTGGTACTTTGATGACTTCTGCTTTTGTCGATTATAAAGTGGTTGCAAAATTTGTCTTGTCACATAATCAAAGTTTTTTTTGTTTTATGGATCACATTTTTTTCCTATTTTACTAATTTATGCATTTGCCTTTAATACTTCCCTCCTTTTATTTGACTTCATGACATTGTTATTTTATTAGAAATTTTTTTCTAGCATCCGAGCTGAAAGCTAGCTTCTTAACTAATGTTACTCTTGTTTTCTAACAAATGCACTTAACTATAAATTTCTTTTCAAATACCATGATGGTTTCTTCCCCCAGGGTTTAATATTTTTTTTCTTTCAGTTCTAAATATATGAAAATTTCTACAGTGATTTCCCCTTTTGGCCCTGAATAAATTAGAAATATATTTATACATTTGCAGTGTATAGTTTTTCCTTTTGGCTTTTTTTTTGCAAGGGAGAATGCAGGATTGGGGACTGACTATATATTTGTGCTCAGTAAATGTGCCATGTGTGATATCAGTTTATGAAATGTTTAGTGTGGCCAGTACATGATTAATTTTTATAAATATGCCATGTATGTCTGAAAAGTAAATATATATTCTCTATTGGTAATAGTTCTTGGATAGAAAGCAGTCAGAATCTAATTATTAGATTGAGCCTATTATTTCAATCAAGCTAGACAATTGTTAGTCAAATATTTTCCCCTCTATTTTTATAATTTTCTGAAAAATGCCTTTTTTTGGCTGATTTTACATATTTTGAAGTTATTGTTATTAGGAGTATTATTTGTAGCTGCCATATTTCCCAGTAAAATAATCTTTTTATCAATCTCTGATATTTGTATGCCTATTTCATCTTTTTTGCCCCAAATCTATTTTATTTACCAAAAGACAATGGCTTTCTAACTGGAGTCACACTGTCTCTTATACACATCTTTTTATTTTCTCACAAATACTTTCTTTTGTTCTTCCAATATTCTTTATGATGTATATATTTGATTTGATATACCCTAAGCTCTTAGTCACAAGTAGGAATTTTCTAAATGTTTGAGATAGCTGCAATAAAATGAATGAAACATTCCCGAAAATAAGATATTTATATATAGATGTTGTCTGACCAAAGCTTCAAAATGATCAGTTTATTTTTTGTTTTTATTAATTCAGGTTTTACTAAGCATAAAATGAAAAATATATTCTGGAAGTTTAACCACTGTGAATGTACAGCTTGTAAGAAATCCTGGCTTCACTGTTTATATCTGTAATACACAACCCCTTTGTAACAGTAGTTAAAGAGCCCACAGTCTGAAAGGTTTCTTCATAGGACTTACAGCATGGAAGTTATCCTTTAAGCATTCAAGTTTGAAAGGAGAAAATATATTCTTAATTTATTTTTTGATATGGGGAAAATTGAAATATATTTATTGAAAAAGATTACTCCACAAAAAAATTTTGAAGACATAATGAGGTCGCCAGCTGCTCTAAAATAATCAGAACTTAACATTTCTCCCCAGTTAAATTTACTCTAGATTTCTTATTCAAGAAAGAAAGAATGATAGCGCTGGAATGAGCCTAAAAATCATTTATTTTTTGTCTGGGGAAAAAAAAAAAAAGACAAAAGAAAAAGAATGTAGTTAACAGAGCCCAGTGGATAGTTTGCAAGGAAAAGTTTTTTAAAGCTATTTTTTTTTCTCATGACAAAATATTAACTCACGAGAAGAAATGTCATAGTAAGAGAAATCGAAATACAGGTTTTGTTATTTATTCTCACTCTATCCTAATGCTATTACATTGCTGAACAGAGCACGGATAATGTTTTGTTTTCATTTCTAATTCATGTAATTTTCCCTTTGTAATTTAAACATGCTATATTTTTCTTTTAGATACTTGTCATATTTATAGGCCAATGTACAATATTTTCTTGGAATCATTTTAATAGCTATTTATACATTATAAAGGGATGTATGTTTGGAAGGAACAACATTAGAATATATTATGATAAGGTCACAGGTATAAGGAATTGATTGGTTTACTTTTCCCAAAGAAACCTCCTCATGCAGTTGTTTAATGTGAAAGGTTTTTCTTGAAAAGGTTAAAAAAGTTCTAATCAACTTTTGTACATTATGTAGAACTTCATTTTCTAAACTCTGCAAAAGAAAGTTTCATATTTAATGGGAAATCATGAATTATTCCATTTATTATCTACTTCCTCCTTTCAAAGACATGATCTGGATAAAAGGCGGGGTGAATAATTTCAAAAAAATACAATACATTTTTAATGGGAAGGTGCAAACTACAGATTCTCATGACTATTAGCAAGTGTAGAGGAAACAGAATTTTACTTGCAAAACTCGTCAAACTCTTGCAAAGATAAAATGCATGACATACTTTAGTTAAAAAAAAAAACATAGTGAGCTGAAGTTTTCTTTTTAATGCAACTTGTTGTTTTTATTAAGTTTTGTCTTTATATTCTCCAGCTTTCCATCTTTATTAAAGTTTGATTGTTTCCCTCAATATATGTGGAGAATTGATAGTTCTTTTATTTATAAAGATATAAAGATGAATAATTCAAAGAAAAGTTTTAAGTGTTATTATCTGTGACAAAATTTCCTAAATAATAGAATTTCACAAAATTTGAAGAGCAATTACAGAATTGTTTAAAAAAAAAAACAAAGTGACTCTTGTATGAGATGTGTATAAGAGACAGGGTTTGTAATAGACACATATTACCAAGATAAAGAATTCATTTTTTAGTTTCCACTTTTCTTAATCATGAATGAGTTTTGAACTTTACTAAATAATTTTCTAGCGTCTACTGAGATTATCATGAAATTAAGAGAATTTCTAATTTTGAACCATTCTTAGAACTCTGGGATAAACCCTACTTATTCATTATAGTTTTAGTTTGCTATGAGATCTTTTTGATGAGGGAGTAGGGAATTTTGTATCTAAATTATGATAATATTGAACAATAATTTTCTTTTGCTATACAAAAAATTAGCAGTTACCATAATTAGAAAATATATTATCTATTTGCATTCTGGTACTTTGATGACTTCTGCTTTTGTCGATTATAAAGTGGTTGCAAAATTTGTCTTGTCACATAATCAAAGTTTTTTTTGTTTTATGGATCACATTTTTTTCCTATTTTACTAATTTATGCATTTGCCTTTAATACTTCCCTCCTTTTATTTGACTTCATGACATTGTTATTTTATTAGAAATTTTTTTCTAGCATCCGAGCTGAAAGCTAGCTTCTTAACTAATGTTACTCTTGTTTTCTAACAAATGCACTTAACTATAAATTTCTTTTCAAATACCATGATGGTTTCTTCCCCCAGGGTTTAATATTTTTTTTCTTTCAGTTCTAAATATATGAAAATTTCTACAGTGATTTCCCCTTTTGGCCCTGAATAAATTAGAAATATATTTATACATTTGCAGTGTATAGTTTTTCCTTTTGGCTTTTTTTTTGCAAGGGAGAATGCAGGATTGGGGACTGACTATATATTTGTGCTCAGTAAATGTGCCATGTGTGATATCAGTTTATGAAATGTTTAGTGTGGCCAGTACATGATTAATTTTTATAAATATGCCATGTATGTCTGAAAAGTAAATATATATTCTCTATTGGTAATAGTTCTTGGATAGAAAGCAGTCAGAATCTAATTATTAGATTGAGCCTATTATTTCAATCAAGCTAGACAATTGTTAGTCAAATATTTTCCCCTCTATTTTTATAATTTTCTGAAAAATGCCTTTTTTTGGCTGATTTTACATATTTTGAAGTTATTGTTATTAGGAGTATTATTTGTAGCTGCCATATTTCCCAGTAAAATAATCTTTTTATCAATCTCTGATATTTGTATGCCTATTTCATCTTTTTTGCCC
>SJYT01042700.1:66631-134476 GCA_006410635.1 Cephalophus harveyi
AAAAATATCACATATTATCAGTTAAATTTTTCAAGTTTTTTCTGCAGAGATCACTCTCTTAGGTAAGGTGTGACTGATTTTTACCATATGAACACCACTTACATGTATCAGTGCTGCCATTACCTCATACTCAGCATGTCCAAAATTGAGTCCATCATCTTCTTCACTAAATTGCTCTTCCTTCTTTTCATGATCAGACTCTTCTATATTTTTTGGACATCACTTCAGTTTCTAGGGCTAAAAATCTTGAAGCTATTTTTGACATCTTTTCCTCCTTCATTGTGTCTATTTGATCAGTAGTCAAGACCTACCATTTGAAGAAAATATTTTGAAATGTCTCCTGGATTCTCCTTTCCCTTCTTCAGTCACAGCTGTCACCCAAATTCAGATCTTTACCTGCTTCACGTGTGCACTACTAAAGGACGGTACATTTCTATCTCAAGCCCATCCCCACTAAACATACATGCTCCAGCCCCATTATGCATCTAACTCCTAGACCTGACTTGCTGCTGTCTCTTATACACATCTTTATCTTCATCATATGTTCATTTTCCTTAAAGAAGTTCTCTAAAAATATGTAGGGGAAATTAATAATAACATTTATAACTAAGTATAATTGTAATATTAATTATAACAATAGATTCTTCTGTTCCAAGCATAACAAATTCTACTTTTTGAGACAGTAACACATGTATTAATACAGTCAAATTAAGTTGTATAGAAAGCAGTGATTACCAGGTTGTTTGTGGCTAGTGGACATATGGAGACAGAAAATGAATATGTTTTAGAGAAATCATCATAATTTTAAAAGTGCTCTTAACATACATTTAATTTGGATTAATAAAAATGCCTTAATAAGTATGTGTATGTTTCTCTCTAGAATATGTTTTTAGTTTTTCCAAGCTTAAAAATGGAATGGTTTGAAAACCGTGAATGTGTGATATGCCACCTGCCCTATTTACATTTTTAACAGTTGAGTATTTGTTAACTGATCCCATAGACAGCTACATGTTTTGCTGTTACCAGATGGATGAGATAGAATGCCATGCATAACTTTACATTTATCTTCTTTGAGTGTCACCTTATTTGCATATCAATTAAAATAATATCTGTATTAAAATGGATAATGAAAGTTATCAAATTTACATGACGTGACTGCAGTTTGCAAAATTTCCAGTAGATGCCCCCAGAGACCACTCATCTCATCGGAAATCCTTGAAATTTAAAAGAAGTCTTTTTTATATTGAAACTTTTTCTCTTGCTGTATTTTGAAGTACATAGAAAATAAATTAGAAGTCCTAACAAAATTCTCAATTCCAATAGTTTATTGTGCAAAATTATATATGAATGATAGTCATATATTTGTAATCCATATTAATCAACTCTAATAATTGTTAAAATCCTACATGTTCAGTAATAAAAATGCTGTTGGTTTTCATTGTAAAAGCATTCTGTATGTTTTTAAAGTAAAATCATTTCAAACATAATTTTTTCTTTCTAACTCCTCTGTCTTTATATATTTACATGACTAAAGAAATGCTATATCCTTGTTTTAGCATTTTAGAAATAAGTATCCTTTTCACACACAAAAAAACCTATAAAACATGCACACATCATTAACTTAATCCTAAGTGAAAATAATTTTTAAAATATATTTAGCGAGAGATACCGTAAACTCTTTCTGCATAAATGAATGAATGAATGAACCTTCATAACATACAGGGAAGCCACTTAATAGCGCTTTGTTTTGATACTGTCTCTTATACACATCTCACACACAAAAAAACCTATAAAACATGCCTATATAACATATGATTCTTACCAATGTGTGTGTGTGTGAGTCAAGAAACAGATTTGTTCCTCCTTCTAATTATACATAACATCTACCTTCACTGAAAAGTATGGGCAAGAATGGTGACTCACTTTATTCCACAGAAATTATATTAACTGAAGCTATTTAAGTATTAATTTGAGTCAATGTAATTATCCCGTAGGTGATTCTAATAACATTTATCCCTACAATATGAATTTAAGACTGTTATTACTGACACATAGATAACCCATAGTGACTTATAAATATTAACTTAGTGGAATAAAAGTATTATACTGCCTTTTGATTAGATATAACATATCTTTTGAGTTTATCTTTGTCATATTAAGTAAAAATTTTATGATATTGTTTTAGGGTATTGAGCTTATTGAACTGCTTTTGAAATATTTTACTGAATGTGAAGCATCACCTTGATTCAGTATTTCAGTTAGACATATGAAAATGTTGAATTACATTAATTATAGAATAGTTGATAATGCATTTTTAATTTTGAAAATCTATCTAATGGCTAGTATAAATACTTGTAAGTACAAAGTGAAGACGATAAATTGGCATTCTGCTCATTTGTGTTTTTCATATTCATCCAGTTTCATCCTTTTATATGTTTGTCTTATGTGTTTGTCAATGTTACCCCGTTAGACTTTACATCTCTGTGTGGGGATCACGTCTGTTCAGTTTGCTTTGCCGGGATGCTACTGATTGTCTGCTGCCTTGTTTGAAGGAAAGGGATTCTCTCTCTGGAAGAGTCACAAAGTGACAGCCGTGTTTTTCCCCAATCCAGCACAAACATTCATTAACAAGGATAAAGAAGATGGCTTTCTTTTTTCCTTTTTTTTAACTGAAGTATATTTGATTTACAATGTTGTGTTAGTTTCAGGTGTACAGCAAACTAACTCACACACACACGTGCATATATATATATATATATGTTTGTTTTCTTTCATTGTCTTTTCCCATACAGGTTATTACATATTATCAAGTTTAGTTCCTTGTGTTATAGAGTAGGTCCTTGTTGTTTATTCTATATATAGTAGTGTGTGTATGTTACTCCCAAAAGACAATGGCTTTCTAACTGGAGTCACATCATAATTGTATAATGATGTTAAATTTCTGAATAATCAATACAGGTGACAAAAAAATGTGTGAAGGAGGAAGAGAAAAAGAAAATTAACATTATTTGATATAATCGGGGGCAATGTGATAAAGTGGAAAAAATTCAGAATTTGTAATCAGAGAAACCTGATTATGAAATCCACTCCAGCCAGTTATTATCATGTATGACTTTGGGCAAGCCAAAACCTCACCAAAGAAGGTTTCTTTATCTGTAAAAATGGAAGTTGTATTTTTAGAGTTATCGTGTGATTTAGAAATGATGTCTGACACATAGTACATGCTCTGTGAATAGTAGCTATTCAAAATGGTTTAAGGCAGAATTTAAAAATGATATAATATCTCTGTGGCCCTTTAATAGAAAGCTCTCCATTTCCCAGCATCTTCACACATTCAGCTGCTATAGAATTGTGTTGGATTGTTCAGGTTTACTTTCTTCCAGTATATAGATTCTCTTTTTTTATGGAGTATAATTGCTTTATAATGTTGTGCTAGTTTCTACTGAACAGTGAAACAAATCAGCAATATGTTTACATATATCTCCTCCCTCTTGGGCCTTCCTCCCACCCCCTCCCATAAAGGGAAATTTTGTTGTAAATTCAAAATATTGAGAATCTCCATTGAATAATGCATTTAAATAGTAATAAAAACCCATATGAAATGCATGACTACTTAATTCCATTCGTAAAACCACTTTTCTCCAGCTGTATCCCTTAGCCCGTTTACGCCTTAAGTACCTGCAGTGGCAAAGATCTTCCTTAGGAAGATCTTCCTTAGGAAGACTTTAGATGTTCAGCGTATCTGTGAATGTCACAACTTCTGTTTCTATGAATGGCCTCTTTTCTGTCAAGAGGACTCTCCTCAAATTCCGTAATATTGAAACTTTCCAGAAATTTTACCAGAATTCTCAGTTTTCATCCATCAGGGTGACTTCAGGTCAATGAGATTTTTCTTATTCTGATGCTGAAAAACGGCATATTCTAATTTAGATAAGTATTTATTTTAATATATAAATAAAACCAAAGACTAATAACTTCATGTCCAAATGAAAGAAGTAAAATAGTGAATTTGACTTCTCTTTATGTTTCAGTTTGCATTTTTTAAAATTCCTTTTTGTAAATTAAGTAAACTTTGCCTGTTAGGAAATGTAAAACCTGACAAATTCACATATAATAGTAGAAATTGACATACATTTTTATTTTCAGATAGCAAATTCATTTTAAAAAACAAAAATTATTCTGTTTAAAAGAAATGGTATGCATTAACTGTGAATGTCTAAATAGGAACCTATTTAGTAAAGCATTAATTGCTCTTTCTGGTTCTAAAGTATTAGTAATGAGGCTTTAACAATGTCATACATGGATGTGTGTATGTGTACACAAATGTGTGTGTAAAATAGAGTTGAGGTCGGAATAGTCATGTATGTTTTCTAAATACATTCTATTTGAAATATTTTTTTGCAAAGAATGGTCTTTTTAAAAAATGTACTAGAAATTTTAAAAATTAATACCAGTTATATATCATGGGTGTTTGGAGCTGTCTTGAGTACCAAGACAATCCCTTCTGAATCAGTTCATGTTCTTTGGTCACAGGCGCAGAGACAGAGTCTGACTAAGTAGAGTGGAAGTGATTTTATTAGAAGGATATTTGGTAACTAGCTGAATTTAGGGGAAAACTTGGCTCAGAAGAAAAGGAAAAGACATGGGACACTTGGAAGGATCTAGGTAGCCAGAACCACTTTCAGCTCTTGTCAGGATGTGGCTGCCAGGTGGACTGAACTCCGAAAACCTTCTACCTCTTTGTGTTTTTTGCTTCAAGATTCAGAATGCTGGGAGAGAGGCCAGTGGCTTAATGTGGGAGGGAGTCTTTGAAATCAGGTCCCACCAAGATGACACACGATGTGCCATTTCCAAAAATACTTCAGAGTACTGCGGATGTGGAGCTAGATGCTGAGCGGACCAAATCCAACCCGAGCACCCTCAAGGAGTGACGTTCTGCGTTTCTGTCCCGGCTGGGATGAGCACTGAGATGGCCTCCTGACAGTTTCTTTCTACTGTTTATATCAGGGGTCCCCAACCCCTGGGCCAGGAACCGGTTCCAGTCCATGGCCTGTTAGGAACTGGGCCACACAGCAGGAAGTGGGTGGCAGGTGAACGAGCAAGCGAGGCTCCATCTGTATTTATAGCCGTTCCCCATCCCTTGTATCCCCCTGGTCAATGGAAAAATTGTCTTCCACAAAACTGATCCCTAGTGCCAAAAGGGTTGGGGACCACTGTTTTAAATTGATGATCTAATTTTTATTTATTTATAATTTATATACACACACACATATATATTCTTTTTCAGATCTTTTTTCATTATGTTATCACAAGATGTTGAATATAGTTCCCTGTGCTACACAATAGGTCGCTGTTGCTGATCTATTATATACACAGCAGTGTGTATCTATTAATCCCAAACTCCTAATTTATCCCCGCCCCACCTTCTCTTTTTGATAACCATAAACTTATTCTCTGTGTGTCAGTGCTTGTTTGAAGCACGGCTGGATTGCCAGCCCCCTGACCTCTCAAACTTCCTTACCATTCCCCAAACTATCTTTTGGGTACCTCTTGGATGTCCCCTTCAGGTTCCTCAAACTCAAGTTATCTGAACCCACGCTTGTTACCCTTCCCCAAACCTAGTCATCCTTTTGTGTTCCCCTCTTTAGCAAATTGGGCTTCCCAGGTGGCGCAAGGGGTAATGAACCGGCTTGCAGGAGACATAAGAGGCATGGACTCGATCCCTGGGTTGCGAAGACCTGGAAGATGGCATGGCAACCCACTCCAGTATTCTTGCCCGAAGAATCCCCATGGACAGAGAAGCTTGGTCGGCTGCAGTCCATGGGGTCACAAAGTGCTGGACAATACTGAAGCAACTTAGCACACACGCATGCACTTTAGTAAATTACTAACTGCCCACCCCCAAAATCTTGTTGCCATCCTAGCTCTTCTCTTTCCATCAACCCTAACATCCACTCAGTCACCAAGTAGTCAGTGTTTTTATATCCTGAATATGTATCAAATCCACCTACTTCTGTGTGTTCCCCTGCCTTAACTTCAGTTCAGTCCCATGGTCTCTCTGTCCATGAACACCAGTGTCTCCTGTCTCTACTCCCTACTCCAGGTTCTACCTTCCTCCCAGCCATTCTCTTGGACCTAGTGTGAATTTCAGAGTCACAAGCTCGAGGATGCTAAATTGAATGTCTTTATTTTTTTAATATAACTTAATTTTAATTGCTGGTCCTAAGCCTTGATTCTCCCTAATGTAAAAATCCAACCTCGTCCCTCTTAGGTAGTCAGTCCAATTCAGTGATTTCTCAGGTTATTCAGATTCTTACACTCCTTCCCGTCACCCTGTGTTCCTATTTGGAAACAACACAATACTGGTACCAAGAACACAGCACTGATGCCAGGTAGAAAGAAATAGGGTAACTAGGTTTAGCAAATAAAAATACAACATACACTTCAAATTTCAAAAAACTGAAATTATTTTTGATATAAGTATTCCCATGCAATATTTGGGATACACTAATACAAAAAATCATTTGTGGTTTATCTGATATTCAGATTTTACTGGGTATCCTGCCCAGGTTTATCTGGCAAGCTCAGGAGAGGGGGTTTGTCAGCATTTACTCCCAGATCTTGATCTAAGACCTTGTGATAGACTCTCAACTTGCCTGGTATCCATTTCTCCTCTTGACTAACACAATTCCAGTTTGATTTGAGGCAACAGTGTGCCTCCAAACAGGCAGGATATTTGTTTTTCTAGTCTTTGCAGCCAGGGATGGCCACGTGACACAGTTCTCACCAAGGGAACAAAGTGGAATTCCAATAGTAGCTGCAGGAATAGAAGTATTCCCAATAATAAAGAAAGACACAGCTGATGTCACCCGCCTATCCCATTTCTTCTTGGCTGGAAGGTGGACTTGATGTCTGGACTGGGGCAGCCCTCCAGTGACCAGAGACAGGCAGGAAATAATCCCTGAAGCACAGGCCTTGAACTTGCCAGGCCACGGAACCAAGGCTAACAGTTGCCTACCTTTGGCATCTTGTGCTGTGAGCAGTACAAACTTCTAGTTTTGAAGGCACCATGAGCCAGGTTTTTCTCTTCCTTGGAACTGAATGGGTTCCTAACCTCTGGGGTGCTATCCAGGGCTCTGTCACTGATGTGCTTGATTCATCCTTTTCCGTCAGCTCTTGAAATATGCTGACCTGCCTCTTTCAGTAGCACCCCAGTGCTGCTTACTCGCAGAGTTACAGCTGTGTCCCCATTCAGTCCCCAGTGGGCAGCACATCTGACAGCCTTTTAGCACACACGCCCTTGCTAGGGCCAGTGACAGAGGGCAGACATCCCAGCCCTCTCTTCCCATTAACTTTGATGTCACACACAGAGATCACCAGACAATTCACCGTCTTTGACCCATACTGTCCAGGGCCGTGGGACATCATGCGGTCTGGTTCTGGTTTTCTTCTGCTCAGAAACTCTCTGCAGTGACTTTTGCTGCCTTTCCATCCCCTGTATTGGGGCAGTGGGGAGGGGAGGGAGAGACACAAGCTGATTCATCTTACATCTCACACTTTCTTTCTCCACACTCTCGGCCAGAGGGCAGAAGCAAAAATCTGTGCTTGCTTCTCTCTTCTCCATTTCAAATATTTTTGGTCATCGTTTTGACAAGATGGTGGCCTTTGACATGTGGACCTGGAAATGTGGTTTCTTCACTCTTTATGGACTAGTCCTGTAGCAATAGGTGCCTTGCATTGGCCACTAGGTTGAGGAGGATTACAATTCAGTTGCTAATCCACTTCCAAGTAATTTTTCTAATATATTGGGTTGGCTGAAATGTTTGTTTGAGTTTTTCCATGCAGCTTATAGAAAAACCCAAAATAATTTTTGGCCAACCCAGTACAGAAAACTGAGCACCAAAGAATTGATGCTTTTGAACTGTGGTGTTGGAGAAGACTCTTGAGAGTCCCTTGGACTGCAAGGAGATCCAACCAGTCCATCCTAAAGGAGATCAGTCCTGGGTGTTCATTGGAAGGACTGATGGTAAAGCTGAAGCTCCAATACTTTGGCCACCAGATGTAAAGAACTGACTCCTTGGAAAAGACCCTGATACTGGGAGGGATTGTGGGCAGGAGGAGAAGGGGACAACAGAGGATGAGATGGTTGGATGGCATCACCGACTCAGTGGACATGGGTTTGGGTGGACTCCGGGAGTTGACAAAGAATTGATGCTTTTGAACTGTGGTGTTGGAGAAGACTCTTGAGAGTCCCTTGGACTGCAAGGAGATCCAACCAGTCCATCCTAAAGGAGATCAGTCCTGGGTGTTCATTGGAAGGACTGATGGTAAAGCTGAAGCTCCAATACTTTGGCCACCAGATGTAAAGAACTGACTCCTTGGAAAAGACCCTGATACTGGGAGGGATTGTGGGCAGGAGGAGAAGAGGACAACAGAGGATGAGATGGTTGGATGGCATCACCGACTCAGTGGACATGGGTTTGGGTGGACTCCGGGAGTTGATGATGGACAGGGAGGGCTGGTGTGCTGTGGTTCATGGGGTTGCAAAGAGTTGGACACGACTGAGCGAGTGAACTGAACTGAATACAATCTCACTGAGTCATTTCCCAGACTCAAACACTTCTCTGACTCTATCCCACTCTTAGCTTGCAGTCCAAACTACTTACTGTGCTCTGAAGTCTCCACAATATGGGTTCTGCTCTCCCCTTTTTTTAACTTCCATCTTCCCACTCCCTTCCTTATCACCGTATGTATTTAGTTCTAGAGCAAAGCTGATCCACTGAGTAAAAAATTCTGGGTGTATGGCACCTGGGCATTTTTGTTTTGTTTGCTTTTTAAACTCTATAGGGCGAGTCTGTTGCTGGACTTCATCATGTTTCTCAGAGAATCTTCACGTACATATTTTTGCTTGGTTCTTAGAAGAATCCTGTGATATAGGTATAGCAAAGATTAATATATATATTTCACAGATGAGAAGAAGTGAAGTCCAGAAAAGTTAGGAAGAAATGGCCTGAACCTCAGGGGTTTTAATTCTAGACTGTCACCACTCCACACTGAAATGCTATTGATAGTAATATCACATCTTGTCAGTTCTAAAGATTTAATTGTACCCTATGTAAAAATGTAAAATAATTAGTATAAAGTGATATCATTTGGCCTCTGATTACTTGCTTAGTAGAATAATAACCACCACACAGCTATTATTCCATAACTCTGTTTATTTCCTATACAACTGTGTTCATGCTCTGAAATTATTTATGATTTGTTTACTTATTTGTTGGTTGTGTTCTTCCACTAGAATATACACCTCACAAGGGTATTGACTCTATTAGATCTAGAACAGTGCCTAGCACTTAATAGGAAACTCAATAGCTATTGATTGAATAAATAAATACACTATTCAATTGTTTGAATAGTGTATTTGATCTGCAAGGAGATGAGACCACTCAATCCTAAAGGAAATCAACCCTGAATATTCATTGGAAGGACTGATGATAAAGCTGAAATGCCAATACTTTGGCCATCTAATGCAAAGAGCTGACTCATTAGAAAAGACCCTGATGCTGGGAAAGATTAAAGGCGGGAGGAAAAGACTACAACAGAGGAGAAGATGATTGGATGGGATCACTGATTCAATGGACATGAGACAGTGATGGACAGGGAAGCCTGGAGTGCTGCAGTTCATGGGGTTGCAAAGTGTCAGATACAACTGAGCGACTGAAAAATAACAACAACAACTTTCAATTGTCATTTTATCTCCTTGCACATGATTTATTATTGTTAGAAGTGAAGTAGTAATCTAACACATCATTAACTTAATCCTAAGTGAAAATAATTTTTAAAATATATTTAGCGAGAGATACCGTAAACTCTTTCTGCATAAATGAATGAATGAATGAACCTTCATAACATACAGGGAAGCCACTTAATAGCGCTTTGTTTTGATATTCAATGACACATTTAAATTTTGTTTGCCTTACTGGCTTTTTGTGTTGTTTTGGTGGGAGGCTAACTTTTTAAGTATTTTTGGATATTGTCAATTGCTATGGTCTGAATGTTGTGTTCCTAAAATTCATATATTGAAATCCCATTCCCTGGAAATGTAGGTATTTGGGGTTTTTAGAAGGTGGTTAGGTTATGAGGGTGGGGCACTCATGAATAGGATTCAGTTAGTCAGCTCAGTCGCACAGTCGTGTCTGACTCTTTGCAATCCCATGAATCACAGCACTCCAGGCCTCCCTGTCCATCACCAACTCCTGGAGTTCACTCAAACTCACATCCTTCAAGTCGGTGATGCCATCCAGCCATCTCATCCTCGGTCGAACCCTTCTCCTCCTGCCCCCAATCCCTCCCAGCATCAGAGTCTTTTCCAATGAGTCAACTCTTCGCATGAGGTGGCCAAAGTACTGGAGTTTCAGCTTTAGCATCATTCCTTCCAAAGAAATCCCAGAAGGCAGGTCAGGTGGTCTGGTATTCCCATCTCTTTCAGAATTTTCCACAGTTTATTGTGATCCACACAGTCAAAGGCTTTGACATAGTCAACAAAGCAGAAATAGATGTTTTCCTAGAACTCTCTTGCTTTTTCCATGATCCAGCGGGTGTTGGCAATTTGATCTCTGGTTCCTCTGCCTTTTCTAAAACCAGCTTGAACATCAGGAAGTTCACGGTTCACGTATTGCTGAAGCCTGTCTTGGAGAATTTTCAGCATTACTTTACTAGCGTGTGAGATGAGTGCAATTGTGTGGTAGTTTGAGCATTCTTTGGCATTGTCTTTCTTTGGGATTGAATGAAAACTGACCTTTCCAGTCTTGTGGCCACTGCTGAGTTTTCCAAATTTGCTGGCATATTGAGTGCAGCACTTTCACAGCATCATCTTTCAGGATTTGAAATAGCTCCATGAATAGGATTAATGCTCTTATAAAAGAGGCTCCAGAGAGTGCTCTAGCTTCTTACATTATGTGAGGACACAACTATAAAGTTCAGGCTATGAACCAGGAGGGGCAACCTTCCTGGAGCCTTGATCTTAGACATCTGGCCTCCAGAACTGTGAACAATAAATTTCAGTTGTTTATAAGCTACTCAGTTAGTGGTCTTCTGTTGTTCAGTCGCTCAGTCGTGTCTGACTCTTTGCGACCCTATGGACTGCATACTCTGCTACATCAGCCCAAATGGACTGAGACATACATCAACTAGCTTATTTGTCCTTATCCAAGGGAGCTCAGCTCTGGAACTGATATATTTATAATGTAATTTCCCTAAAATTACTATATTTAGATAGCTCTTGGCATCTTTCATTAAACTGGAGTTGTTCAGTTGTAAGTGTTTGAGGTCAAGATAGCTTTCAGCATCTTTCACTGAAGAAAAAAAAAAAAAAGGCGGCATGATCCAACCTTTAATTATTATAGGATCAAAAAAATCAAAAGATTAGAAGGATTAAAATAACGAGTTCAGTGTTCTGATTCTTATTCCCAGTTACCGGAACTCGTACACGAAGAACGTCTGTGTGGAGATGCTGCGGGATGGTTATCATAAGTCCTTTACCGAGTTCTTCGCTCTGACAGAGAAGTGGGGTGCCCTGAGGGAGGCTGCGAGGGTCCGATCCCTGTCCTGGGCACAGAGACCCCTGGAAGAGCAGCCCGACAAGCTGGATCACTTCTACTACTACCTGACCAGGGCTGAGACAGCTGAAAGGAGAGGTACGTGGAGGGGTTTGGGGAAGCAGCACTGCCGAGACCAGAACAGGCAGCACCTGAGGGCAAGTTCCCAGTTGCTTCATATGTGAATTTAAGACATTAGGACACCTCAGCACAATTCAGCCTAGTCAACTAAGCATCTTCACGGAATGGACAGTAGAGAATGCCGACTCACAAGAGTGCCCAGACACGTGGCCGTCCTGGTGATGTCACTCTAAGCCTGGGTAGACAATAAACAAATAGCACCTAGTAACATCTCCAGGGCTTCCCCATGTATTAAAATCTTTGGTGTCATTAATTATACATCTTTATATAGTTTTTTTCTTTATACGTAATCTGAATATTGACTTTCACTGAGGAGCCTTTTGCAGAGTATTGTAATTTGCCAGTTAAACTTATTTTCTAAGTATTTATAGAATGGAATTTGAAGGTTTTATCCTTAAGTTCTATGCTTAAGATTTCTATCAGACAATTTTTATTAGTGAATTGTGAGGAGACAGGAAAAGTCTGTAATCCACAATTATGAATAAAGTTGTTAATTTTTTATTTTCCATCACATCATCTCTTATTAATTCCTTTTTTGATATTGTAAACTTTTCCAGAAGGTCAGTATGTTTCAGTCTACTACAGTTATAGTGATATCATTGTCATAAGTATTTCTTAGTTACATGTCCAGAATTGGTCATTTTATACAATCAAAGAAAGGAAATCCCCAAATTTGGCATACACATTTGGTATTCTCAATTGTCTTCTTCTTTGACTTTTTTTGTGTGAAAATACCACTGGACTCAAAAAGAGAGAAGCTGTAAGCTCCACCTTGAAAATGTCTCTATTTCATTGTACAGTACAATACATAAGTGAACTTGTGTGTGCATGTGTGTATGTGTAGATAAGAGGTGATTATTTGTATAATGAAAATATTTAACTACAGAATTGACTTTGAAAAGAGTCCTTTGGTGAATTTTAAAATGTGATTTACATATAAGTTCTCAAGAAATTAACTGTTATAAATTTTAAAATGCTATTGTAAAAAAACTTATTTTCTAGGTCAGCCCCAAATTCTGAGGTGATATTTACACTGAAAATAGAATTGATCAAGATAAAATTTGTTTATAAGTCATTTTTTTCAAGTTGAATTAATTTGATTCACTAAACATTTTTAATAGAAGCATTCATTTTAGTAGCATAGTAGTATAAATTTAGGCCAAACACATCAGTAGTCATAAAGTATCATAAAAGAAACTTATAAAGCATTTTATAATTATAAAGAAACTAGAATGCTAAATCGGAGAAGGCAATGGCACCCCACTCCAGTACTCTTGCCTGGAAAATCCCATGGACGGAGGAGCCTGGTGGGCTGCAGTCCATGGGGTCGCTGAGTCGGACACGACTGAGCGACTTCACTTTCACTTCTCACTTTCACGCATTGGAGAAGGAAATGGCAACCCACTCCAGTGTTCTTGCCTGGAGAATCCCAGGGACGGGGGAGCCTGGTGGGCTACCGTCTATGGGGTCGCACAGAGTCGGACACGACTGAAGTGACTTAGCAGCAGCAGCAGAATGCTAAATAATCTATTTGAAAGTAGAAAAATACTTTATTTGACAAAGTAACTATATTATATATAAATTAAAATGATTTTCCAATCTCCCAAATTTAAAAAGTCCAAGCTTCATAATAGCCAGTGTCTTATACACATGTACGAGTAATGAAATATTTTTCTTACTGAGTAGTTTGTCACATGTTCATGGTAACTAAGGTTCTATTTGATAAATGGAATAAAATTACTTCTTGCTCAGAACAACTCTTCTGAAGGGTTATTGACTTAAAAATGCTGTAGCTTTTGCCTTGTTAAAATACAAAAAGTTAAAATTATTGCAAAAAAACATTATTGAAAATACATCAGTTGAAGGACAAGTAAACATTTATATGCTTCTTTAAAAAGAAATGTGTAATTTTTTCACATTTAACACATGAACTTTATAGGAGAAAAACTGTAATTTAAGAATGTCCTAGAAAATAGTGCAGGGAATATGTATAGAAACTCTTATTAACTTGAATTAATTCTAAATCTTAAAACCCATGTATACCACACACTTAATCTAGAATATAGAAATCTGTTAATAGTTCCTGGACGATTTCACCCCATATGGTTGTGCAATCTGAGACAATTATCTTGAAGCAGCATCGTATCTCTGAGTATTCTCTTTGCTTCTCATTGGGAAGACCATCACTCTAGGGTCACCATGAAGTTCATTTAATCAAAGCTATGGAAGTAACAATAGTGATCTCGGGTCAGTTCTGTCTCTTGAGACTCACAAAGCAGAAACCTAGAGTTATTTAAATTACTTTTCAAAATATCACTTTCTGTTTTATAGCAAAGAAATATTTAAAGGAAGCCAGTCATTCTTTTTGGATTATTTTCCATTTGTTACAAAGTATTTCTTTGTCCCTGATATCATTCTTATATGACCCAATGTGAGTCATCTCTGTACCATCTGTAACATGATTAGGGCCTGGTGCCCCATGGGGCTGAGGAAGAAATGGCAATAATGGTAATGGGTAACTGAATCAATAGATAATTCAAACATTATTTACACTTGACTTTAAATTATTGTCAAGGGTTAAGCAGCAATTTTTTTCTCTAATAACATTTATTTAAGATGCCCAAAGTATGTTTTACTTAAGCAGAATCCCACTGGATGTTTATACAGTTTATGTAAAGAAAAACAAAAGTGAGTGTCTGGTGAAATAAGTTTGAGAAACAATCATGTGAATTAACATATATACATTAAGCAGGTTGGTCTGTTGCAGGACTTAGCAGAGCCTTTGACATGTTAATGTATTGTGTGTTTCACTGAAAGAGAGAAATTAGTAGGAGCACTTTCAAAATTTATTTCATCATGAGATCTCCTTTTAAGGTAGCATAGTGAATATTGGTCTAAGGAATAAATCAACAATAAAATTGATTTTCATCTTATTAATATAGCTGATGACAATTTGAGGAAATGTTGTGCAAGCAAGGAGAAAAGGCTGCTTAGAATGTAAAGGGTATAAACCATGTATTTGTATTATTCAAAGGTTCAAAACTTTCAATTTTTCCATAGAAGAATAGCTTAGCTGACAAGTAGTCCTTAAATATGTAATCTAAATAGCTTCTAAGCAAAACCAAAAACTTTATCAAATGTTGGAAATATTTTTCTATTAAAGCTTAATTACTGAAAAATGGAAAATTATTTTAAGTTTGCATATATATTTTTAAAAGCTCTTTGTATGACCTTTTAAAATGGAAGATATGAAATGTTTTACTTACAGGTTTTAAAAATAGCAGCTCAGCCTGGAAAATCCCATGGACGGAGGAGCCTGGTGGGCTGCAGTCCATGGGGTCGCTGAGTCGGACACGACTGAGCGACTTCACTTTCACTTCTCACTTTCACGCATTGGAGAAGGAAATGGCAACCCACTCCAGTGTTCTTGCCTGGAGAATCCCAGGGACGGGGGAGCCTGGTGGGCTACCGTCTATGGGGTCGCACAGAGTCGGACACGACTGAAGTGACTTAGCAGCAGCAGCAGAATGCTAAATAATCTATTTGAAAGTAGAAAAATACTTTATTTGACAAAGTAACTATATTATATATAAATTAAAATGATTTTCCAATCTCCCAAATTTAAAAAGTCCAAGCTTCATAATAGCCAGTGTCTTATACACATGTACGAGTAATGAAATATTTTTCTTACTGAGTAGTTTGTCACATGTTCATGGTAACTAAGGTTCTATTTGATAAATGGAATAAAATTACTTCTTGCTCAGAACAACTCTTCTGAAGGGTTATTGACTTAAAAATGCTGTAGCTTTTGCCTTGTTAAAATACAAAAAGTTAAAATTATTGCAAAAAAACATTATTGAAAATACATCAGTTGAAGGACAAGTAAACATTTATATGCTTCTTTAAAAAGAAATGTGTAATTTTTTCACATTTAACACATGAACTTTATAGGAGAAAAACTGTAATTTAAGAATGTCCTAGAAAATAGTGCAGGGAATATGTATAGAAACTCTTATTAACTTGAATTAATTCTAAATCTTAAAACCCATGTATACCACACACTTAATCTAGAATATAGAAATCTGTTAATAGTTCCTGGACGATTTCACCCCATATGGTTGTGCAATCTGAGACAATTATCTTGAAGCAGCATCGTATCTCTGAGTATTCTCTTTGCTTCTCATTGGGAAGACCATCACTCTAGGGTCACCATGAAGTTCATTTAATCAAAGCTATGGAAGTAACAATAGTGATCTCGGGTCAGTTCTGTCTCTTGAGACTCACAAAGCAGAAACCTAGAGTTATTTAAATTACTTTTCAAAATATCACTTTCTGTTTTATAGCAAAGAAATATTTAAAGGAAGCCAGTCATTCTTTTTGGATTATTTTCCATTTGTTACAAAGTATTTCTTTGTCCCTGATATCATTCTTATATGACCCAATGTGAGTCATCTCTGTACCATCTGTAACATGATTAGGGCCTGGTGCCCCATGGGGCTGAGGAAGAAATGGCAATAATGGTAATGGGTAACTGAATCAATAGATAATTCAAACATTATTTACACTTGACTTTAAATTATTGTCAAGGGTTAAGCAGCAATTTTTTTCTCTAATAACATTTATTTAAGATGCCCAAAGTATGTTTTACTTAAGCAGAATCCCACTGGATGTTTATACAGTTTATGTAAAGAAAAACAAAAGTGAGTGTCTGGTGAAATAAGTTTGAGAAACAATCATGTGAATTAACATATATACATTAAGCAGGTTGGTCTGTTGCAGGACTTAGCAGAGCCTTTGACATGTTAATGTATTGTGTGTTTCACTGAAAGAGAGAAATTAGTAGGAGCACTTTCAAAATTTATTTCATCATGAGATCTCCTTTTAAGGTAGCATAGTGAATATTGGTCTAAGGAATAAATCAACAATAAAATTGATTTTCATCTTATTAATATAGCTGATGACAATTTGAGGAAATGTTGTGCAAGCAAGGAGAAAAGGCTGCTTAGAATGTAAAGGGTATAAACCATGTATTTGTATTATTCAAAGGTTCAAAACTTTCAATTTTTCCATAGAAGAATAGCTTAGCTGACAAGTAGTCCTTAAATATGTAATCTAAATAGCTTCTAAGCAAAACCAAAAACTTTATCAAATGTTGGAAATATTTTTCTATTAAAGCTTAATTACTGAAAAATGGAAAATTATTTTAAGTTTGCATATATATTTTTAAAAGCTCTTTGTATGACCTTTTAAAATGGAAGATATGAAATGTTTTACTTACAGGTTTTAAAAATAGCAGCTCTCTAATCACTATGTATGTGGGCTTCCCTGGTGGCTCAGATGGAAAAGAGTCTGCCTGCGGTGCGGGAGACCAGTGTTCGATTCCTGGGTCAGGAAGATCCTCTGGAGAAGGAAATGGAAACCCACTCCAGTATTCTTGCCTGGGAAATCCCATGGGTGGAGGAGCCTGGCAGGCTACAATCTATGGGGTCACAAAGAGTCAGACACAACTTCACTTTCACTTTCAATCACTATAAAAGAGTAAGAATATAAAATATTACAAAACAGATTTTAATGCTCTATTCATATTAGGCCCAGGTCCAGAATGGAAAGATAAAGCACAAGAGAAATCAGTTCTGAAATGAGAGTATTTGTTTTAAGTACATTGCTCAGGGTTTTACCCCATACTTTTCACCTAAGCTATTGCTTATTGTGAATAACTTTTAAAAGGCAGAAAGTCTCTGCAGAATCTCCAGTTCCTTCAAAACTGGGGAATAGGGAGAATGTATTTTAACTTTAATTTTTAGTTCTAAAACTTATTTTGAGATTTAGCTCTAAAACTTATTTTGAGATAAATCTTAATTTCCTATGGAATTTTGAAGTAGCGATTTCCCTGGGGGCATAGTGATAAGGAATCCACCCACCGATGCAGGAGACGCAAGAGACGTGGATTAGATCCCTGAGTCAAGAAGATCTCCTGGAGGAGGAAATGGCAACCCACCTTAGTATTCTTGGGCTTCCCTTGTGGCTCAGCTGGTAAAGAATCCGCCTGCAATGTGGGAGAACTGGGTTTGATCCCTGGGTTGGAAAAATTCCGTGGTGAAGGGAAAGGCTACCCACTCCATTATTCTGGCCTGGAGAATTCCATGGACTGTATAGTCCAAGGGGTTGCAAAGAGTCGGATATGACTGAGCGACTTTCACTTACACTTTCCGGTATTCTTGCCTGGAAAATTTCCATGGACAGAGGAGCCTGGCAGGCTGCATGGGTGTGCAAAGACTTGGACCCAACTGAGCGACTGAGCACAGCACAGCACGCACAGTGTGTAAAAGCTGACATTACATAGGTCTTAAATTTCTTTGGGAACATTGGAGTGACTTATGTACAGTTTTCAAAAGTTAATTTTTGTTGTAATCATCCTATTGTCCATTTTTTCTCAGCCTTTTGACTTTAATCTTATAGGAGTACCAGTGGGCAATATGTAAATGCTTTGCATAATTGTAATTATTTCGGGCATATATAGATTGACTCTTCTGATAGTAGTGAGCAATTAATATCACTTAATTCCAACAGATAGTGATTGCTGTAAAAAGTCCTTGGAAGGGTAATTCATAGCCTACCACTTATTACTGTGTTTTTAGCACAAATGCAAAGAAATGCAAAGATTATGTATTTTTTCCTGTCCACCAATAAAATGAAATCTACAAGAGAGAAGTACAATTTAGCACAAACATTTTTGTTTATGACTGTTTGCAATGAAGTTTGTAAGACTGATTCACAGTTTATCAGTATATTTTTTTGTGTACAAATAGGTCAGATATTTGCCACTTTAGGGGAAAAAAGAGGGTTTTAATAAACTGACAGCTAATAACCTAGTAACTTCCTGAGAGAGATGACTAGGATTAACACATTTTCAGCAGAAGAAGATACTCATAGAAAAGATAATGCTAGAAATCTACTGTTTCTTAACGTTGCTAGTAACTTGTACTGTAAGAAACGGTGCTATAAAGTGTATGGAACATACAGTGATCATCATTTCTTGTATCCATCTATAAGCTGCATGCTTACTTTTTCTTTTGGGTGAAAATACCTTGATATTTTTAGATTTCATGTGCTTTCTTCCTTTATCTTTTTGCCATGGTTAGGAAACATTGCTTTCTCTGGAATCTCTAAATACTTTTCAAATCTTAAGTGGGATAAGTACTTGCTGATACCATATACTCATTTATTCCAAAAGAACTGAGCCCATTGCTAGCAGACACCATTCTGGTTTTGTCTTATATAAAGACTACTATATCAACGGTAAAGCATCTGTCTACAATGCAGGAGACCTGGGTTCGATCCCTGGGTCGGGAAGTTCCCCAGAGATGGAAAAGGCAACCCACTCTAGTACTCTTGCCTAGAAAATCCCATGGACAGAGGAGCCTGGTGTCCATGGGGTCGCAAAGAGTCGGACACGACTGAGCGACTTCACTTTTACTTTCATATCAACCAAAGAGTATATCAGTCTAAGCACTCCAAAAGATTTTTTTGTTGTTATTTTTCTCATGTGTACATCCTTTAATTAATATAACTAGTTTAATAGTTAAAACACATTAATTTTTACATTTCCAGTTTTTAAATAGTTAATCATGCTTTTAAAGAAAAATAGAAACTAAATGTCACTATATTGGTTTGCCATTTGAAGAGATGTGCCTTGAGACATTTTTCTAATGCATTTTCTGATGTTTTTCTCTCTTTGAAGAATACTTTGAAGAGGTCTATAATAACTTGTACGCTCTGGCCTGTTACTTCAATAATTCTGAAGACAAGTGGGTTAGAAACCACTTCTATGAACGATGTTTTAAGATTGCTCAAGTCATCAAAATTGACGGTGGGAAGAAGGAAGCTGAGGCGCATGGACACATGGGGCTGCTCTTTGAGGAGGATGGTGAGTAGCCCTTTGCCAGGGTGCCCTAGGGGTTTTGGAGGCTCTTGAGTCCAGGCAACCAGAAAGCATGTAGGGTGGAGAAAAAGACCCGAGGCTTGGTGTTAAGAATGTAAGTTGTGTGTGCTGTGTGCTCGGTCTTGTCCAACTCTTTGCTACCCCATGGGCTGTATGTAGCCTGCCAGGCTCCTCTGTCCATGGGATACTCCAGGCAAGAATACGGGAGTGGGTTGCCGTTTCCTCACCCAGGGGATCTTCCTGATCCAGGAATTGAACTAAGCCTCTTGCGTCTCCTGCCTTGGCAGGTGGGTTCTTTACTACTGTGCCACCTGGGAAGAATGTAAGTTATTGAGATTAAAAAGCAAAGGGATGTGACTTTGGACTCACCCTCTATTTTGCTACACTCATACCCCAGCTGAGCACTCAGCCTAGAGTTCCCAGCAGCATCGTCACGGAGAGAAAACTTCTTCCCAGTCTTCCACCTACATCTTTCCTCCGCATTGCACCGTTTCAAATTATTTTTCCTTTTGTGTAGACCTTTTCATTCATTTTAACTTGATTTCTCATGTTTGAAAATGGAAAAGAGGAAAGATACACATGGTGATTTTCCTAACTTGCCAAATCCCATATATTCAATCTCTATAACTCAGATACCACTTGTTGTGGTTTTATAATAATTTCTGAAGGAAATATTTCTTTATAAATAGTGTCATGCTTAATAATATTATATTAAGACATAATATAATATTAATATTATATATTAAATTCATCAGAAACATATTTCTTATGGTGGTTTAATAAAGATTGTGAGTAGAAGTTTAAGAATTAGAGTTATTTGTGGAAGAATAATGGTTAGATCATTTACAAACCAAATATATAGGAGGATGAAAATATTTGATCAGAAATAATTCTGTTTCTCCCCTCAAAGCACTCTCATCTCCATGAGCGTTTTTGGCAATAGGGTTAAGTTAGAAAATATTTGCTATTTTATGGCTAGAACTGCCTAGGACTTTGAGAAAGGAGGGGAAAAAAGGCTTACATGCCTCAGGAAATTGCACATTGTATTCTACAGCATGGTAGGTACTGGAACGTGGCTGATGGTCAAGGGCTCTCTTGGGTGATAGGTTTGAAGAAGAGCAGAACAATTCAAAGAAGTGAGAGATCATAGGTACTAGATTCAAGGAAGGCAAGATGGAGCCAGAAGGAACTGGTGTGGGGAGGACTTCACTGGTGGTCCAATGGCTAAGATGCCAGGTTTCAATGCAAGGGGGCACAGGTTTGATCCCTGGTTTGGGAACTAGATCCCACATGGTACACCGAGAGGCCAAAAAAAAAAAGAAAGGTAAGATGTATCCCTGGTGGCTCAGAGGTTAAAGTGTCTGCCTCTAATGCGGGAGACCCGGGGAAACCTGGGTTCGATCCCTGGGTCAGGAAGATCCCCTGGAGAAGGAAATGGCAATCCACTCCAGTATTCTTGCCTGGAGAATCCCATGGACGGAGAACCCTAGTAGGTTACAGTCCATGGGGTCGCAAAGAGTCGGACACGACTGAGCGACTTCACCACCTTAAGATGTAAAAAAAGAAAAAAAAAGAAGGGACTTGTGGGGGACATGAAAGATTGGTGTAATTTAGGCAGGTAAAGAAACAGGAATATATTCTGTAAGGCGGAACTACATAGACCAAAGCAAAACTAGAGAAAATGATAGGTGCAGCAACTTGGTTAAAATGGCAAGTATATTTCTGAGTAGTGACGGGGACTGAATGTGTATGGAAAGGTTTGGGTTCAGAGTTTGGGCTTCTGTCCCTTTAATCTAAGGAAAGGAGTGTAATAGGAGTCTCACTGTGAGACACCCCATGGGAAGAGGAAGGGGGAATGGTTAGGAAGCTGCTGCATTCATTCCACCTTGAAGGAGCAATCCAAGAGTATTTAAAAGAATATATTTGAGCATATCCATATATGCAGAGTACATCATGAGAAACGCTGGACTGGAAGAAACACAAGCTGGAATCAAGATTGCCGGGAGAAATATCAATAACATCAGATATGCAGATGACACCACCCTTATGGCAGAAAGTGAAGAGGAACTAAAAAGCCTCTTGATGAAAGAGAAAGTGGAGAGTGAAAAAGTTGGCTTAAAGCTCAACATTCAGAAAACGAAGATCATGGCATCCGGTTCCATCACTTCATGGGAAATAGATAGGGAAACAGTGGAAACAGTGTCAGACTTTATTTTTTGGGCTCCAAAATCACTGCAGATGGTGATTGCAGCCATGAAATTAAAAGACGCTTACTCCTGGGAAGAAAAGTTATGAGCAACCTAGATAGTATATTCAAAAGCAGAGACATTACTTTGCTGACTAAGGTCTGTCTAGTCAAGGCTATGGTTTTTCCAGTGGTCATGTATGGATGTGAGAGTTGGACACTGAAGAAAGCTGAGCACCGAAGAATTGATGCTTTTGAACTGTGGTGTTGGAGAAGACTCCTGAGAGTCCCTTGGACTGCAAGGAGATCCAACCAGTCCATTCTGAAGGAGATCAGCCCTGGGATTTCTTTGGAGGGAATGATGCTGAAGCTGAAACTCCAGTACTTTGGCCACCTCATGTGAAGAGTTGACTCATTGGAAAAGACTCTGATGCTGGGAGGGATTGGGGGCAGGAGGAGAAGGGGACGACCGAGGATGAGATGGCTGGATGGCATCACTGACTCGATGGCCGTGAGTCTGAGTGAACTCCGGGAGTTGGTGATGGACAGGGAGGCCTGGCATGCTGCGATTCATGGGGTGGCAAAGAGTCGGACACGACTGAACGACTGAACAGAACTGAACTGATAGCAAAAAAAAAAAAATTTTTTTTTTGGCTTCACCTGTGGCATATGGGATGTCAGTTCCCAACCAGTGCTTGAACTGGTGCACCCTGCCTTGGGAGCATGGAGTCTTAACCATTATACCACTACAGAAGTCCCTTACAGTACAATTTATGATGTCTCAAAGGAAAAGATTAGCAACATTAAGCAATACCTATACAACAGAGTTCTGTGCAGTCATGAAATTACAAATTAGAGCCAAATTCATTCGTTTAGCAAATATTTGTTTAGGACCTAATGTCTAGAGATAAAACAGCTAGCAAGACAGACAAAATATTTTCTTTGCGACACTAAGATTCTACTGGGAAAAACAGACCTTAACCATTCCTAACTATTGTAACCTATGAAGTAGTGGTAAATGCTGTGATGAAAAATAAGGCAAAGGAATAGATAGCAGTGGCTCCTTTGCATACAGTGATCACCTCTTAGAAGACGAGGCATGAAGAAGGTGAGGGAGTGAGCCTTGTAAAAACCTGGAGGAAGAGGTTTTAGAGAGAGGATGCAGGGAGTGCAAGTGAAGGCTCAGCACTGTCTGGAACTCAGTGAGGAAGGTGGGGGATGAAAGAAGAGGAGCCAACTTTAAACCAGGAGGTTGGGATCACATGGGAGCTTGTAGGCCAAGCTGAGGACTTTGGATTTTATTCTAAATTGTATGAAAAAGTGAATGTGAAAATGTTAGTTGCACAGTCATGTCTGACTCTTTGCAACCCCTGCAACCCCATGGACAGTAGCCCGCCAGGCTCCTCTGTCCATGGCATTCTCTAGGCAGGAATACTGGAATGCTGCCATTTCCTTCTCCTGGGGATCTGCCCAACCCAGGGATCGAACCTGGGTCACCCGCATCGCAGGCAGGTTCTTACCGTCTGAGCCACCAGGAAATCTCCAAATATATATCAGTTTAAGAAAATGCTCATAGTACATTAAAGAGAAAATAAGATCCATACACAAGGTAAAATATAATTTTATTTTGTATGTGTTATGTACCAACCTAGTGTTAACAGTGGTTGTTTTTTGAATGTGGGGATCATACATAGGTGATTATAGAATTATGTACTGAAGTTATTACTTACTGTAATTTAGAAGTTACTTTTTAAAACTCTAGAGCCTATTGTTAAAAGTAAAGTTTAGTTTTTCAGTTTGTAAAAATGGAATAAATTCTTGCTTACATAAAATTCAAAGTAAAATCTTTGGGTAAGCTTTTTAAAATGATTATTCTCATTTCATAAGTGAGGTAAATCATTTTTTAAGCTTTTAAAAAATGATTAGCTTTTTTTGAAGATGAGGAAATTGTGGCACAAAGAAATTGAGCTTGTTGGTCCTGGGGCTGGTGTTGACTCAGCTGGCTTCAGAGCCTGTGTTGACAGCCACTACCCTACCCAAACCAAGAGCTGCTTTACTTTCAACTGTAAAAATTCCTGAAAATTATACACTACAGTGTAATTTGGCACTTTCTTGTTCTCTACTGTAAGTATATCCCTCAGATGTTGTCTGTCTTATTTTGTCTTTATAAGTGGAACCATCAAATTCTCCAACTATGAGAAATCAAACAATGGAACTTTCAATTACAGACTCCAAAAAAAAAAAAAAAAAAGAGAATTTAAGAAAGAAGTAACAAATAATATATGAAAATTAAAGCTGAAGAAGCCAGGGCTACCCTGATGAAAGTTTAAGAGTGGCCTCATTGAGTTTCAGATAGCTACCATAGACATATTCTGAACTTTTCTATACATTTTATTTCTGATTTTTAAAACTTGGTGTGATATGTTTTAATTTATTGCAGTAAAAAACACATAATAGAATTTACCATCCTATTTGTGACTGAGTTCAGTAGTATTAAGTTCATTCTCACTGTTGTGTAACAACAGTTCTGGTCTCCAGAACTTTTTCATCTAGCAAACCTGGATCTCAATACCCATGAATCAACAATTTCTGATTTTTAAAAATCTGTGAATGTTTGTATTGGAGGATTTATTGTTTTCTTTCGTTCTTTATTCATTCTTCTATTCATCCACTTATTCAACAAATGTTAGAGCTACTTACTAATGGTTACTAATACAATTAGCAACCAGGGCACCATATCAACTTAGTGGCTGAGAGTGAAAATGAGTTTGGAAAATGTGATCAAGGTGGGGCTGCTGTGAGATTACATTCACGGGTCAGTGGCTTACTCACAATTAGATGCCCCACCCTATAGCATGATAAAATGCACCCAAATTCCATGATAAATTGAATGTTTTGTCTATAAACTTATTCTTAAGTTAGATTGTGTTTGTTTGGGGGTTTTTTGCAACTCCCTTTTGAAAGATCTGAACTAGTTTTCTATGCTCTTTAATCAGTTCATTGGCCACAAGACCCATGCCTTTATTGCCTGATTGATAAAATGATTTGAGTTGATATTGATGAAAGTTTTAGAGATTCAGTTTATAAGTTCATAAGTTCATTCATTCATTCATAAGTTCAATGTACTTAGGAGGTTAAACTAGGACTACTTAAAATATGGGATTAGAGTGCCATGAGGGCTCACCTGAACATGGGATCCCCCTGAGGTGACGGTGTGTAGCTTCTGCATATCTGATCTGATGGGTCCAGACAAGCCCCATGGAGGCCCCGCAGCAACAGCTAGGTGGCAGCTGTGCCCAGAGGCAGGTGGCAGCCTCCTGGTTCCAGGGCGCCCATTCAGGTTAAAGCAGGGTACCAGCCGGCAGATGGCAAAGGGCAGTTTGTCATAGCGCAGTGAAGCAGGCTTCAGTCCAGGGCATGGCTCCAGCACCCTCAGGGAACTAAAGAGCAAATGAACATGAGCAGAAACCATGTCATGGGGACTGGGCACCTGGGTGTAGCCGGGGCCATTGTTCAGCCCACAAGTACACTGTGTGACCAGAGCACAAACTCTAGTCTCCACTACTGCTAAAGATGGTACTGGTATGCAATGTGGACTGGCTTCCACTGACTCAAAGGCTGGCTGTCTATTCTCCAGTTCAGGTATCTGCTAGGGTAGCAGGCACGGAGTACTCATGTAGTACTCATGTAGTACAAACACTTGGAGCAGATCAGGGGCCGTGTCTTCTTTCAGAATCGTCACCTACTTGGAAAGACAGATGGACAAGCAGCATTCACACCACATCTGTGAAGCACTGGAGAAAGTTCTCAGACCCTGGGCTGGCAGGAAACATTCCCATACATTCTAGAGCAGCACACAGAGGTCTGGCAGGGCCGGATGTCAGACTCTGGGAGAGAGATGGTTTTCTAAGAGCTGTGATTAAGGAAGTACCAGGCTTCTCCCTGGGTATGGTCTGGGACCAATAACAAGATGATGTGCAAGAACCTTAACTTCAGTCCTCTCTTGCCGGGTCACTATTTAGTTGTTGGGTCAGGGAACTAGGATCCAAGTCTTGCAGTTGCAGCTTTATTAGTGGTAAGCAAAGAACTGGTGGGGCTGAGCACATCAGCATTCAGAATTGAGCAAGAACCACCAGCTCCTACCTTCTTTGCTTCCACTGATCTTGGATCTGAGTCCAAGCCTTGCCTTTGACCAAATTAATGAACTTAGCACTGAGACGAGCCAGTTTCCTTGGAGTCTTGTAAGAGCTGAGTCTGTTTTTTGGGAGAGCTAACCTGGAGGATTAGAATTGGTCAAGGAAACACTTGATTTCTATCTAGCTCTCTGTCCTGTCCTGTCTCCCCCTAGTTCAAAGAGGGCTGGCTTCAAGCAGCATCTCTCACTCTGCCAACAATCTATTCCATTTCAGCTCATATGGACTTGGAATGTAGACCTCCCATCTCATGATAAGAGTAGACGTTGGGTGACCACCCTTGGTGCTAATCATCTTCCCCGAGAACAGGCAGGGGGAGGCCCTTGTAGGAACAGCTTAGGAAGTACACATCTTCCAGTTCCAAAGTTTTTCATCTGTAGCTGTAGCACAGGGATTGAGTAAAGACTGACCCAGACCCACAGCGTTGATCCCAGATTCTCCTAGTAACTGGGACTTCTACAGAAGAGTTGTCCTGGTTGGCTTGGTCAGTTCAGGGCCTACAATTTACTGTTGACAGCCAATTCTTTGGACAAATTCTAGATGGTGCATTCCAGTGGGATTTGCCAGGGGGCAGTAGGAACCAGAAGGAGGGTTATATGGAATGGCTCCCCCTCCCCGAAACCATCTGGTAGTGCAAGACAGATCCAACACAGGAGGCCCCGCTATATGGGCTTCCCTGGTACCTCAGGTGGTAAAGAATCTGCCTGCAATGTAGGAGACCCAGGTTCATTCCCTGGGTCGGGAAGATCCCCTGGAGAAGGGCATGGCAACCCACTCCAATATTCTTGCCTGAAGAGTTCTATGGACAAAGGAGCCTGGTGGCCTACAGTCCATGGGATTGCAAAGAGTCGGATATGACTGAGCAACTAACACACACACACACCATTGTAAAGGACTGTCCCCTTTACCATCTTCATCTCATGGAAGGAGGTAGAATTTGGAAGCCCACTTTTCTTGTCTTGTACATAGATTTGGTGGTGGTTTAGTCACTAAGTCATGTCTGACTATTGTGATGTCATGGACTGTAACCCGCCAGGCTCCTCTGTCCACAGGATTCTCCAGGCAAGCATACTGAAGTGGGTTGCCATTTCGTTCTCCAAGGGATCTTTCTGACCCAGGAATCAAACCCAGGTCTCCTGCATTGCAGGCAGGTTCTTATTTCCCTGGTGGCTCAGAAAGTAGAGAATCCACCTGCAGTGCGGGAGATGTGGGTTTGATCCCTGGGTTGGGAATATCTACTGGAGAAGGGAATGGCTACTCACTCCAATATTCTGGCCTGGAGAATTCCATGAACTGTATAGTCCATGAGGTCACAAAGAGTCAGACATGACTGAGTGACTTTCACTTTCACTTTATCCTGTTTTGTAATAGTCAGCCCTTTCCTAACACATCCTCCACCCAGTGTAAGGAAGATGCCCCCTTTCATTTTTTTTGCATGACTTTTATGAGGGGCAGTAGTTCAGCTTTCCTCTCAGTGAAGTGTCCACTGTGTATTAGGTAATTACTTTCAACATCATACATACACACACCGCCAAAGGAATTCTATCACTGAGAGTCCTAACCCCATAGGGCTTCCACTGCTAAGGATTGTTCAAAGCTAGTTCCTGCTAATGATCTCTAGCCAGCCATCCTGAAGGCTGACCGCAGTATCACTAGCATTTTCTTCCCACTCCCATCTTGGTCTTTGATTTCTTTCCAACCCCCTGACTTGCTTCCAGAAGGCCATGTTATTGGTCTGGAGAGATGCCCGGTTTGCTGGGACAACTGCCATGCTAACAAAGTAATTGGTCAGCCGCACTCACAGCAGGCCTACCAGGGCCATGCTGCTCTGAGAAAACTCAGAGAGACAGGAGCAGAGCAGGTGTGCGGGTCTCCCATTGCCCTTCCATTGAATGCTCTGTGTTTAGGGAACTGTTGTCACACTCTTGGTATAATTAGGGACCAGACCCAATAACAACATGACATGGCAGAGCCTCGACACAAGCTCTATCCTGTCACCTCAGCATTCATCGTTTGATGTCAGATCAGCCAGCCCTTCCCCTATGATTGGTATGGAGGAGCGGATGAGGTCTCTGCATTGGGATTGCGATCACAGGATTGTTTGTTGCTTGGAGAAGGAAATGGCAACCCTCTCCAGTATTCTTGCCTGGAGAATCCCATGGACAAAGGAGCCTGGTGGGCTACAGTCCATGGGGTTGCAAAGAGTCAGACACGACTGAGCAACTAACACACATAGAGTATGGCAAAGAAAATCAGAGGATATGTCACAAGATTTGCCACCTAGGCGTTCATAATTTCGGGAGCCCCAACCTCTTTCCTGTCAGGAGAGAACTCTAGGGTCTAAGCCTTCGATATAGGTCAGGATTCATTGCCCTAAAAACACTAAACCTAACTGGTTTCTTTGGAACTTTGCCAGAGTCCATCTCTTTTTCTAGGAAACTAGTCTGCAGGGTATCAGTTCTGGACAAGTTAACCCTTATTTGTTAAATCTGGAAGTTCTGTGTAAGGAGTGATGTGAACACGCAGAGACTAGGGTCAGATTATGAACACAGAAGTGCTATCCTTTAAAAACTAGGACAAAGTCAGTAAGATGGTAAGCTTCAAAAGGATCTCTACTACCAAAGACTCGCTATTTTAAAGAGTGGATCAAAGCGGAAGCATCAGTTAAACTAGAGGATCCCTGTGCTATACGATATGTTCTCATTAGTTGTTTGTCTTCTATGTAGTATCAGTAGTGTACATGTGGTGACCTGAATGGGAAGGAAGTCCAAAAGGGGGGGATGTATGTACGTGTATGGCTGATTCATTTTGCTGGACAGTAGCAACTAACACGTTGTAAAGCAGCCATACTCCAATAAAAATTAATTAAGAACAAATGAATGAACAAAAGTAAGAGAAGATCCAATTTCAGTCCTAGAAGAGTGCCTGCTAGATGCTGGAATTGAGTGAGTGCTAGTCTTACCAGCAAGCAGATCCAAGGGCAGACTGTCCATTCTGCTTGCCTTTAAATACCTAGACTAAATATTCCCAATTAAGAGATGTAGAAAATGAAAGAAAAACACACCATTAATCTGAAAAACAAACCTATAAGTGGAATAATTAGAAAAATTCCTAGTGTCTTCAGAAAGATACAAGAAGACAGAAAAGTTTAAGGATAAAACCAAATGAGATGACAGTGAGCCCCAGATGAAGTAAGGAAGGCTTTCAATGAAATGGAGATTTCAGTGAAATGAAATTGATTGGTATAATTAAACTACAGAGGAGAAAAAGAAAAGAGCAAGATTGTGTGCATACTCAGTCACTTCAGTCATGTCCAGCTCTTTGCAACCCTATGGACTGTAGCCCACCAGGCTCTTCTGTCCATGGAATTTTCCTGGCAAGAATACATGCCTTCCTCCAGGGGATCTTCCCAATCCAGAGATCAAACTGTGTCTCCTGCATCTCTAGCACTGCAGACGGATTCTTTACTACTGCTGCTGCTGCTGCTAAGTTGCTTCAGTCGTGTCTGACTCTGTGCGACCCCATAGACGGCAGCCTATCAGGCTCCGCCGTCTCTGGGATTCTCCAGGCAAGAACACTGGAGTGGGTTGCCATTTCCTTTCTCCAATGCATGAAAGTGAAAAGTGAAAAGTGAAAGTGAAGTCACTGAGTCGTGTCCAACTCTCAGCGACCCCATGGACTGCAGCCCACCAGGCTCCTCCGTCCATGGGATTTTCCAGGCAAGAGTACTGGAGTGGGGTGCCATTGCCTTCTCTGCTTTACTACTGAGCCTCAGGGAAAACCCTAGTGTATAAAAAGTTGACACCACGGAATATTGAATCAGTGGTGTTGAGGGCAGGCAAACTTGAAATGTTTTCCTGAAATGCAGGTGAAAGACTAAGAAATGAAAACAATGACATTATATGTTTGGAAGTTTCTGAGATAGAGTAGATAATAGCCGGAATGAAAACAGTAACCAAAGACATTTTAAGAAAGCTTTCTTGACCCCCCCAAACGATTTGAGTATGCAGATTAAAATAGCTCTTTATGTTCTAGTCAAAAATATAAGGAAAGATCCATAACTAGATAATTCTCAGGAAATTTTTTGAATGACTCAGATTAAGACAGATTCCCACCTTTATCTGAAAAGAAAACACAGATTGCCTGCATTGAAAGCAAAATTAGATAGTCTCGTTTTTTTCTCCTTTGCAACAAAAAATGCCATGAAACAAACAAACAAGTAGAGTCCAGGGGATCTGAGGGTAGGGGAAAGAGAATGGGCTGCTATAAACTTGAGAATATGCTACAGAAGTAAGTTCTATTCCCGTGTGAAGCAACTGGAAGATATTCTTACATATGCAAGCTTCAGAAAGTACACTGTGAATGTAGTCTCCCTGTATGCCACATTCTGTAACCCAACAAGAGATAAATCAAAGGTAAAAATTTTAAGAAGAAGGAAGTCCTAATATAAAAGAACTGACAGTATATACCGGAACTGCTTAAATATTAAGTGTATACAAAATGTCAGTAATTTTGGAGATAGAAAATACAAAGTATAAAAATTATGTTGTATACTATATACACTCCTTTGAAGGAATGTTTAAAACTGTGTGATTTAAATTTTTCTCTTTATGATTTTTTAAACATTTTATGGTAATGTTAATTACATCAATGTCTAAGATTAAATTTTATAAGAAACAGTTAAACATAAACTATAAAAAAATTGAAACTATAGGCAAGCATTTAGTTTAGTCTTAGATGGGAAAGACCTTCGAAACATAAAAACAATGGAACAAAGTGCAAAGAAAAGAGATGGGATTTATGGAAAGATAATGATATCTTCTCACTGCTCCAAGCTCAGAACCAAGTCAGAAGAAATACGGGAATCAAATAGATCATAATTGCTAAGGCTAGGTGGGGAACAGAGCTTATATCTGTTCAAATCAAATTGATTATCTCACAGAATTCATCATAACCACCTAAAGTTGCTGAAAGTCAGCTCATGCTCAGACTCTCCTGTCGGTTCTAAGCTTGTGCCTGTGAACTTCAGCATGGCACTTGAGAACAGAGTCTAGAGAAAATGAAAGTTGAGGATTTCACCAGTCAGATATATTGCTGCTCCTTCTCTGTGGTAAGAAGTAAACAGGTAAGGAGACGGGAGGTCCCCGCATGGAAACAGAAAGCTAGTGAAATAGCTTCCCCTCTTTCAGAAATACTGACCGATTTGATACATCAAGAAAAATTATTTATTGAAGACTTCAATTAATTAAAAAGAAGCTAAAACTTGAAATTAAAAAACAAACGCAGATAATCATGATGATGTGATCACTCATCTAGAGCCAGACATCCTGAAATGTGAAGTCAAGTGGGCCTTGGAAAGCATCGCTACGAACAAAGCTAGTGGAGGTGATGGAATTCCAGTTGAGCTGTTTCAAATCCTGAAAGATGATGCTGTGAAAGTGCTGCACTCAATCTGCCAGCAAATTTGGAAAACTCAGCAGTGGCCACAGGACTGGAAAAGGTCAGTTTTCATTCCAATTCCAAAGAAAGGCAATGCCAAAGAATGCTCAAACTACCACACAATTGCACTCATCTCACATGCTAGTAAAGTAATGCTCAAAATTCTCCAAGCCAGGCTTCAGCAATATGTGAACCATGAACTTCCTGATGTTCAATCTGGTTTTAGAAAAGGCAGAGGAACCAGAGGTCAAATTGCCAACATCCGCTGGATCATGGAAAAAGCAAGAGAGTTCCAGAAAAACATCTATTTCTGCTTTATTGACTATGTCAAAGCCTTTGACTGTGTGGATCACAATAAACTGTGGAAAATTCTTCAAGAGATGGGAATACCAGACAACCTCACCTGCCTCTTGAGAAATCTGTATGCAGGTCAGGAAGCAACAGTTAGAACTGGACATGGAACAACAGACTGGTTCCAAATAGGAAAAGGAGTACGTCAAGGCTGTATATTGTCGCAGAAACAGTGGAAACAGTGTCAGACTTTATTTTTGGGGGGGCTCCAAAATCACTGCAGATGGTGATTGCAGCCATGAAATTAAAGGACACTTACTCCTTGGAAGAAAAGTTATGACCAACCTAGATAGTATATTCAAAAGCAGAGACATTACTTTGCTGACTAAGGTCCGTCTAGTCAAGGCTATGGTTTTTCCTGTGGTCATGTATGGATGTGAGAGTTGGACTATCAAGAAGGCTGAGCATGGAAGAATTGATGCTTTTGAAGTGTGGTGTTGGAGAAGACTCTTGAGAGTCCTTTGGATTGCAAGGAGATCCAACCAGTCCATTCTGAAGGAGATCAGCCCTGGGATTTCTTTGGAAGGAATGATGCTAAAGCTGAAACTCCAGTACTTTGGCCACCTCATGTGAAGAGTTGACTCATTGGAAAAGACCCTGATGCTGGGAGGGATTTGGGGCAGGAGGAGAAGGGGATGACAGAGGATGAGATGGCTGGATGGCATCACCGTCGCGATGGACGTGAGTCTGAGTGACCTCCGGGAGATGGTGATGGACAGGGAGGCCTGGCGTGCTGCAGTTCATGGGATCACAAAGAGTTGGACACGAGTGAGCAACTGAACTGAACTGAACTGATGATAACATATTAGTATAATTATTATATAAAGAACATTTACAAATTGGTAAGAAAAAAACACTTGACTCACATAACATTACTACAAACAAAGCTAGTGGATGTGATGGGAATTCCCACTGAGCTCTTTCATATCCTAAAAGATGATGCTGTGAAAGTGCTGCACTCATTATGCCAGCAAATTTAGAAAACTCAGCAGTAGCTACAGGACTGGAAAAGGTCAGTTTTTTCATTCCAGTTCCAAAGAAAGGCAATGCCAAAAAATGCTCAGACTATCACACAACTGCCCTCATTTCACATGCTTGCAAGATTATGCTCAAAATCCTTCAAGCTAGGCTTCAGTGGTACATGAACTGGGAAATTCCAGATGTACATGCTGGATTTAGAAAAGGCAAAGGAACCAGAGATCAAATTGCCAACATCTGCTGGATCATAGGAAAAGCAAAGGAATTTCAGAAAAACATCTACTTATGGCCTCATGACTACACTAAAGCCTTTGACTGTGTCACAACAAATGATGCACATTTGATGAAATACAACAAACTCTGGAATATTCTTAAAGAGATGGGAATGCCAGACCACGTTACTTGCCTACTGAGAAGCCTGTATATAGGTCAAGAAGCAACAGTTAGAACTGGACGTGGAACAACAGACTGGTACAAAATTGGGAAAGGAGTATATCAAGAGTACATCAAGTGACAGGTGTATTGTCACCCTGCTTATTTAACTTATATGAACAGTCATGTCAGCCGCTCAGTCGTGTCCGACTCTTTGCGACCCCGTGAACTGTAACCTACTAGGCTTCTCCGTCCATGGGATTCTCCAGGCAAGAATACTGGAGTGGATTGCCATTTCCTTCTCCAGGGGATCTTCCCAACCCAGGGATCGAACCTGGGTCTCCCGCATTGGAGGCAGACGCTTTAACCTCTGAGCCACCAGGGAGTGGTATTAGTATATATGAACAGTACATCATGTGAAATGCTGGGCTGGATGAATCACAAGCTGGAATCAACAATCTCAGATATGCAGATGATACCACCTTAATGGCAGTAAGCGAAGAGGAACTAAGGAGCCTCTTGTTGAAGGTGAAAGAGAAGAGTGAAAAAGCTGGCTTAAAACTCAACATTCAAAAACTAATATCATGACATCTGGTCCCCTCACTTCATAACAAATAGAAGGGAGAAAAGTGGAGAAAGTGACATTCTGTTTTCTTGGACTCCAAAATCACTGAGGATGGTGACTGCAGCCATGATTTAATAGATGCTTGCTCCTTGCAATAAAAGCCATGACAAACTTAGACAGCTTATTAAAAGGGAGAGACATTAGTTTGCTGACAGAGGTTCGTCTAGTCAAAGCTCTGGTTTTTCTGGTAGTCATGTATGGATGTGAGAGTTGGACCATAAAGAAGGCTGAGAGCTGAAGAATTGGTGCTTTTAAACTGTGGTGTTGGAGAAAACTCTTGAGAGTCCCTTGGACAGCAAGGAGATCAAACCAGTCAATCCTAAATCTTCATTAGAAGGACTGAAGCTGAAGCTGAAGCTATGTGTCAGTCACTATAAAAGTGCAAATTCTGGCCAATGGTTTATGAGTACTCACTTCCAGGCTGAAGCTTGGAGGAGCAGCTGAGTCCTTCCTTTTACCTCTGTTTTTGCCATGGTGGCCATGGAGGAATCATGATGAGATGGTGAAATCTTGAGTTGGAAGCAGCCTGTTCCCTGAATGAGCATTTGGAGGGGAGCTGCTCAAGAGAGTCACTCTACCCTAAGGGGACATCACCTGAACAAGAAAATTACTATGTCTAAGCCCCTGGGATTTCAGGGTCTGTTTACTACCATGGTGCAGCCTCATCTAACTTTGGCTGATAGAATCTCCAACATTTGCATGCCCTCATTTGAATGGAAGATTTCACAAGTCCTGTGAATGGCTTTTGGCTGTTTCTCTGAAAATGTCACACTAAAGCTTTCCTTTGGGATGTGATATATAATGTCTTTGTGCTTTTCCAAACACTTCCATTTTAACATTTTGAGACACTTTACAAATCTTTCTCAATTTACTAACATAACTTAGTCTCCCAAAAATTCCATTTCTATTTTTAATGTAGAAAACATAGATGCATTTTACAACATGTTTCTATGTTGTTTGAATATAATAGATGAGCAACATATTTATGATCCAGAAATAAAAATAGGTGACTTTTTTCTTTATTTTTTTAAATATAAATTTATTTATTTTAATTGGAGGTTAATTACTTTGCAATATTGTATTGGTTTTGCCATACATCAACATTTATCCGCCACAGGTATACATGTGTTCCCCATCCTGAACCCCCCTCCCTCCTCCCTCCTCCCTCCCCGTACAATCCCTCTGGGTCAGAATCACTCCATCACAAGTCTGCAATAGTGTTTTGCCTGCTAGGCAAAACAGGGTCTTAAACTATTTCAACATCCCATGATTATCATTATTGAAGAGTTAATCCAGGAGGAAATAGTGGTCTACTTAGCTGATCCTGTCTTAAAGTGTTAGCACAGAGACTTATTACCTGATCATAGGGGTCTTGAAATTGGGATCCAAAACCTGAGCTCACTCACTCAGTCTGGACTTCTCATTCCCTTCACTGAAATCTCTCAAAGCTCCTTCTAGCTAATTCAGTAACTCAGTGTGGAAGAACCACCAACCATGAGAGCAAAGATGTCAAAAGTACACAAATAGCAGATGTGATTGTCAGCATTGAAAACTGCTCATAGACACCTCAGAAACCCATCAAGTGAGGGCATTGAACCAATTTCACAGATTCTCTAGATGCCTTATCTGAGAAATCAAGGAAGTCTGATATGCTATCCTCAAGATAACCTACCCTGAAAGTATCTCTGGCACTCAGCCCCACTGAACCATCATCTCAGGTAATGCATACAGCTGGAAACATCTAGCTGTCTGTGGACATACTCAGAACAGGTTTTCACTGCTGAAGTATAGCTTTAGAGACACACGTTACCTGTAGATCCTTGCCATGAATACTCAGACTCTCATTCTACACATCTAGGGATGTTGTTGTTGTTGTTTTAGTCGTTCACTCATGTCCAACTCTTTGTGATCCCATGCAAAGCCCACCAGGCTCCTCTGTCCATGGAATTCTCCAGGCACAAATACTGAATTGGGTTGCCATTCCCTTCTCCAGGGCATCTTCCCAATCCAGGCATAGGACCCCAAGTCTCCCACACTGCACGCAGGTTTTTTTTTTTTTTTTACCATCTGAGCCACCAGGGAAGCCTAGAGACTTTGGGTGGCCTCGAACCATAGCAGTATATCTGCTCAAAAGAAAAAAGCCCTGTAGCCCTGCTCACCACCTAATATTCATAGGCTTTTGTATCCTTATATTGTTATTTTCCAGCTGCCCCAGCTTTGGGGCAGTGATTCTGTGCAGGATGGTTGCCTTTCTCAACCTGTTTTCTCAAGCAACAGATATGATTGTTAATATTGACTTAGACAACATTTTTATGAAAATGCCGAGATCTCAACCCACACATCCTGCCCCTGAGGCAGAAGTAGTAACGCCACACAGATCATGGGCTGTGGTAAAAGGAAAGCAGGCCGAGGGTCTTATGCTCCCTGAAGTTCTACAGTCTCTCTCTCCCACCTAGAAAAAGCACCAGGATTCAAATGAGTAGGACTTTTAAAAATGTGTGCTCATTCACTCAGTCATGTCTGACTCTGTGCGACACCATGAACTGTAGCCCACCAGGCTCTTCTGTCCGTGGGATTCGCCAGGCAAGAATACTGGAGTGCGATACCATTTCCTTCTCCAAGGAACTTTTAAAAATGGGTAAATCATTGTTATATGTTAAAAAAAAATAAAGCATTCCAAAAGTTCGGTTGTTTCTTGTTATAAAAATTATTGGGAACATGTGTACACCCGTGGTGGATTCATGCTGATGTATGGCAAAACCAATACAATGAGTGAGTGAAGTGAAAGTCGCTCAGTCGTGTCTGACTCTCTGCGACCCTGTAGACTATACAGTCCATGGAATTCTCCAGGCCAGAATACTGGAGTGGGTAACCTTTTCCTTCTCTAGGGGATCTTCCCAACCCAGGGATCAAACCCAGGTCTCCCACATTGCAGGCGAATTCTTTACCAGCTGAGCTATCAGGGAAGCTACCAATACAATATTGTAAAGTAAAAAAAAATAATAATAATAAAAATTATTGGCAACACTTTTAGAATTGATCATGACACACAATTGGGCCTCAGCACTGTTCAGGGTAGTTTCTGGCTCTGCTCAACCTGGAGTTTGACTCATAAATTTCTGGGACCCTTTTCATTGTTGCCATCAACAGCCTGGCTTTCTTCCCTTCCACCTTGCCTTCTGTATCTCTCTGTGTACGTTCGTATTTTCAGATCCATCATCTGCCAGACCGTTAGACCCCCATCCTTCACTGGATGCCTCTTCAGAAAGTAAAGGAGCCCTCTAATCCCCACACTGTCTCCTCTCTGCTTAAGCTCAGATTCGCCACCGGCACGGGCTCCCACATGCATCTCACTCGTAACCATGTCTGGGATACTAGTTGTGTCTGGGTTTAGTGGGGTAATAGGCCTTTTTACCCCCAGCCTGCAGTCTCTTATCCTGGAGCCAGATGTGCTGCCCTGCCTTCCTTTGCTTCCCCAGTGTTGGTGCTGACTGCTCTCAGTACCGTACACAACCAAGACAGGACCATACTGCATATGAATCTGATACTCATTTAGAGACAAATTTCAGTCATATTTGCTACGGATTGAATTGGGACCCATCAAGAGATGTTGAGTTTGTTTTTTGTTTGTTTGTTTTTAAAGAAAAGGCCTTCTTTTAAAAATTTAATTTACTCGTTTATCTTTGTCTGCCCTGGGTCTTCACTGCTGCGCGTCGACTTTCTCTGCTTGTGGTCAGTGACTCGCCAGTTGCGGTATGCGGGCTTCTCACTGCAGTGCTTCTGTTGAGGAGCGTACTCCCTGCCACCAGGGAAGCCCTTCTAGGTGGGGCTTCAGTAATTTTGGCTTATGGCCTCTACAGCGCGGGTTCCGTAGCTAAGGCACACGAACCTAATTGCTCCCATGGCATTTGGAATCTTCCCCAACCAGGGATCAAACCCATGTCCCCTGCATTGGCAGGCAGACTCTTAACCCCTGGACCGCCAGGGGAGTCCTCAAGAGGTTGAATTCTCAACCTCAAGTACATGTGAATGTGACCTTATTTGGTAATAGAGTCTTTGCGAACAATCAAGTTGAATTGAGGTAGTTAGGTGGCCCCAATCCGATATGACTGGCATCCTTATAAAAAGGGCAAATTTGGGTGCAGAGAAAGACTTACAGAGGGAAGATGTGAAGACATAAGGAGAACCTCATCTACAGGCCAAGGACCAGGGGACCTCCCTGGCAGTCCAGTGGGTAAGACTCACCTTCCAATGCCAAGAGTACAGACTCGACCCCTGGTTGGGGAGCTAAGATCCCACGTGCCTCGGCCAAAGAAAAAAATATCCAAAGAACACCTGCTAGGAGTGAGGTATTGAATAGATTCTCCTCATCAAGCTCCAGGAGGAACTAGCCTTGTTAACCCACACCTTGATTTTGGACTTCCAGCCTCCAGGGCTATGAGAGAGTATATTCTGTTGTTTAAACCACCCAGTTTGTGGTACTCTGTTATAGCAGCCCCAGGAAACTAATACAATATTCGCTATAGTGTCTGATTTTTATTAACTAAAAAAAAGTGGTTTTTTTTAGGAAAAAATAAAGGAATAAAATAGTGGTGGGTGATATAATTGGACATGAGAAGGATGTAATGTTCTCTTGTTTTAAACACTTATTGTGGGTGGTGATCGATTGAATATTATCTAAAATAATATAAGGAAAATTTTTTTAAAAACTCCTTAATATCTAATATAAACAATCTCTTCCTAGAGTTTTGGCTGTTTACCTTACTCTATATTCCATTACAAAAATGACTTCATTTGATGAATATTCTTCAGCATTTGAAATGAAATGTATCATCACAGTATTCAGTTCTCAAAAAAAAGGTTGAAATATAATAATATAATCAAAGATTTTAATATTGTCAAAGATGCTACATCAAATGGATAGAAATTTCATGGCAATTTCTTATTCATCATGGAATAATGTTTGCCAGTTTATTAGAAAAACAGCCTTAATAACTAAAAGAAATGCAAAGGATATATCAGTTTTTAGTGTGGTATTTTATTTTCTCTTTCATTTTATTAAAAATTAATAGCGATGTAAGCTCTGTTGAGAGGATTTAAAACCCATCAGATATACAAAATCTTAACTGAGGCAGCCCTGGAAAAGGGCACCAGTGCTGTGGAATGGTGGCAGACTTATTTTGCTTTAAATGCTGTTTCACACTATTAGAATCGGTTCTTGTGTGTGTGCTCTTTTATTTGGAAAGCGAAACTAGCTAATTTTAAAGATTTCATTGAACTACGAAGTAAAGAGAAGGACAGAAGGTTTTTATAATTGATAAAAATAATAATGATGAAGATTAAAGAACTATCAGAGATCCAATCATATTGTTAATCTTGAAGAAAATTGATTAATTATTGATTGGTTCTTTGGATAGCAAGGGAAGTCCAAATCTACAAGGATATTAGAAACATGGGACAAAAGCTTTAATAAAAATATGAGATATATAATAAGTTTATTATATAAAGATATAATAAAGATATAAGGCGAACATTAGTCATGGTTGATAGACATTGGATGACCATCTTGGTCTGCATAGTTAACCGAAGGGCATTTGAGCATCAGGCTAGAGATGAAGTCTAGCAGAAGAAAAACTTAGATTAGACAATAACCTTAAATTCACTTTTGACACTGCTGTGTGCTAGACAACTATGTGTATCTGGGTGAGTTATTTAATCATGGTAGATCTTGCTCTCCTTGTCTCTACAGTGAGGGAAGAGGAGCAGGATTGCTCTGAGTTCACTTCCAGCTCTACTTTGTATGGTCACTTAAATAGCTATTGAAAGATCAGTCCTTAAAAACTGTTCAGTTTAGTTTAGTTCAGTTCAGTTCAGTCGCTCAGTTGTGTCCGACTCTTTATGACCCCATAAATCACAGCATGTCAGGCCTCCCTGTCCATCACCAAATCCCGGAGTTCACTCAGACTCACGTCCATCGAGTCAGTGATGCCANGGGAGACGAAAAGGACTGACACCACGACACAAAGACAAAAGGATCCACTTGGAAGCAAGGAGCCAGCGTTCGCCAGGCACCAAGTTGAAGAGGCAGCCCAGGAGAGCCAGATAACAGGGTCTCCCAGGGTCCAGCCAGCCAGTCAGACAGTACAGGCCAGCTGGGTAACCCAACAGAGGAAGAGCTAAGTCTGTGAGGGGTACGGATAGGCAAACAGACAGGACAGGGCCTTCTGGCTAGCTAGCCAGGCAGCAGGGGGCTGCCCTGCGGTCCTGGACAGATGGACAGCCAAATGGTGGTGGCGGGGAAGCCTATCCAGGACAGAGAGACAGCAAGCCAGTCGACAGGAACTGCTCCAAATCAATGAACAGCGGGCCAGACCACGGGGATCGGCCCAGTAAATATCCAGAAGACAGGTTCAGGACAGACAGCCAGCCAGACGGTAGAATTCACCCACTAGAGCTGGGGGCCAGAGAGTCAGAGGTCTTGCACTGCACTTCCTGGCCCACGCCCCCCAGCGCGTGGGACACCCCTTAGGTCTGGGGCGGCTCCCCAGCCCCTACATGGAGCCCTCCACTCAGGGCGTCCCACAGGGCCCGCCCCCCTGTCCCCGTCCCGGTCGCGGGCACGCAAGCGCCACAGTTACGCCGGCGGCGCAGGGCGCGCCATTCCCAGTCCGCCCTCCGCGCCGTAGGCCGCCGCCCGCCCGCCGTCGCCACCGAGCTCGCTCACCGGCCCACGAAGTTCTCGAGCACAGAGCTCTTGCCGGCGCTCTGGCCGCCCACCACGGCGATCTGCGGCAGGTCCAGGTGGCAGCTCTGGCCGATGGAACTGAAGGCATCCTGCAGCTTGTTGACCAGCGGGATCAGCTCTTCCATCCCGCGGTTGCCCATGGCGCCGGTGGCCCCGGCCCGAGCGACCCGCGCTCCTCGCCCGCCCCTGTCCCTCAACGACGCGGCCCCGCGGCGTCCGCGGCCGTTGCTCCCCGCCCGCCCGGGCCTCGGCGCGACGCCCGCTCCCGGCTCGGCCTCACGGTCGCCGCCTCATCCGGTTCTCAAGCGACACCCGACCCGACCGACCTCCCGCCGGAGCCCTGGGGCTGCGCCAAAAATCCCCGCACCAACTCCGATTGGCCAGCTGGGCTGTCACTTCTGCACACAAGCCAATGAAAGTGAGGCACGGGCCGATGGCCGAATGAGCCCGCCCCCCTGGGGCCTATTCTCTGATTCATTGGGCGCAAGAACTGTCGCTATTGTGCAAGAGCCAATAGCAGCGGCAAGCGGGTTGTCTCGGCCGGGAGGCGGTGTTTCGGAAAAATGCATGTTGGCCCCGCCTACCAGGGGGTGTTCCCGGATAGAAGGAACATCCGCCAGTCTTATTGGCAAGCAGACCCACCAATCAACAAGGCTGGCCAATGATACTAGGGATCGGTTCTTCGCTTGACTCTATTTAGTTCCCTAAAAATTTCCAATTGGTTTATATAAATATCACTCCCTTCTATCACCCAATAAGTCAAAGAGGGTGGGATTTAACATCCAAATCTTGACTCTGATTGAAAGCTGTATCTGTCCATCAAAGAACCTCCTCCCCTCGTTCTAGTTTGTGAATGTTGTATGTCAAGTAGGGTCTTCTGGAGCAGAGGATAGGTCCACACTACTCGGCAACGCGCGCCGCCTAGTGGTAGGACTCAGTGCTGATAGTCACTTGTGTTTCTGGGCCCTAAGGAAAACTACAAGTCTCAGAATGCAGCTCAGCCGCGAGCTTGCAAATCAGCTCCCTGCGCGGGGACCCAACAAATTTTGAAGGTCCCAATATACTTTGATATGCAGATGACACCACCCTTATGGCAGAAAGTGAAGAGGACCTAAAAAGCCTCTTGATGAAAGTGAAAGAGGAGAGTGAAAAAGTTGGCTTAAAGCTCAACATTCAGAAAACGAAGATCATGGCATCCAGTNTCAAGATTGCCGGGAGAAATATCAATAACCTCAGATATGCAGATGACACCACCCTTATGGCAGAAAGTGAAGAGGAACTAAAAAGCCTCTTGATGAAAGTGAAAGTGGAGAGTGAAAAAGTTGGCTTAAAGCTCAACATTCAGAAAACGAAGATCATGGCATCCAGTCCCATCTCTTCATGGAAATAGATGGGGAAACAGTGGAAACAGTGTCAGACTTTATTTTGGGGGCTCCAAAATCACTTCAGATGGTGATTGCAACCATGAAATTAAAAGACGCTTACTCCTTGGAAGAAAAGCTATGACCAACCTAGACAGCATATTCAAAAGCAGAGCCATTTCTTTGCTGACTAAGGTCCATCTAGTCAAGGCTGTGGTTTATCCAGTAGTCATGTATGGATGTGAGAGTTGGACTGTGAAGAAAGCTGAGTGCCGAAGAACTGATGCTTTTCAACTGTGGTGTTGGAGAAGACTCTTGAGAGTCCCTTGGACTGCAAGGATATCCAACCAGTCTATTCTATAGGAGATCAGTCCTGGGCGTTCATTGGAAGGACTGATGCTGAAGCTGAAACTCCAATACTTTGGCCACCTCATGGGAAGAGTTGGCTCATTGGAAAAGACCCTGATGCTGGGAGGGATTGTGGGCAGGAGCAGAAGTGGATGACAGAGGATGAGATGGCTGGATGGATCACTGACTCAGTGGACATGAGTTTGAGTGAACTCCGGGAGTTGGTGATGGACAGTGAGGCCTGGTGTGCTGTGATTCGTGGGGTTGCAAAGAGTCGGACACGGCTTAGCGATTGAACTGAACTGAACTGATGGAAAAATACCCAAAGTGGTTAATTGTAACATCATTTATAATGGAGAAATAATCTAAATATTGAAGCACTAGACAAATGATTAAATATACATCTGGGCTTCCCTGGTGGCTCAGACGGTAAATCTGCCTGCAATGTTGGAGACCTGGATTTGATCCCTGGATCAGGAAGATCCCCTGGAGAAGGAAATGACAACACACTGCCGTATTCTTGACTGGACAATTCCATGGACAGAGGAGCCTGGTGGGCTATAGTCCATGGGGTCGCAAAGAGTCAGACACAACTGAGTGCCACATAAGTGGAATCAAACCATATTTGTCTTCACATACTGTGTATTGAAATGCATTTTTAAGGTTTACTTAAAAGGTCCTAGCATCTTAAAAGTCCCTTTCGAGGAAACTTTTCCAAAAAGATTCTCTGGAAGAGGAAACATGTAATTTTATTCAGGTTTCCTAGTAACCATGTGAAATAAATCCAGTCCAGAAAGTGTCTAAGTATGAGCACCGATTACTCTCAACACCCACCCTTCACTGAGGCTGTTAGACTGGCTGCAGGCCTGTGAAAGTAGCTCCCCATTAATCTCTGCATGATTTTGAGACTTACTACTTCCAGTATTTCGTTTCCTGGGTAAATTCCAAGACTGGATTTTGAAAATGGGCACTGGTATACATTATCTAAGGTGCATCTGACTTGATCAATATTAGAAACTGAGTCACTTTATATTTGAATAAAAGTGAATGTCATAGTTTAAAAGGCTTTTTTTTTCTCCAGAAGTTAAGTGATTAGCATTGCTATTTCTACATAAATTAATTGTCACTTTTTGGGGCATGTCAGTTTATTCTCCATCTGCCATGTGTACATGTTCCTAAGACCTTATAGTATTTAATGAAGAGATCCTTTTTAAGTATTGATAGCCACAAGAAAATTATTCCATGTTTGATCTGTGTTAAAGAATCAAAGTCCAAGATCTTTGAATGGAACTTAGAATAAAAATGTAATTAGGTTACATCCCTAAAGTCTGATATATCTTTAAACAAGACTGCAAATGAAACTTTATTAGAGCTTCAAATGAATTATTTCATTGCCTTTTTTTTTTTTAATTCATTTTCTTCCCCTTCTCTTTCATGTCTGTGTTACTGACATTGCAGCTTGTATTTTACCTGTCTTTTTCAGGGTGATTTAATTATTTACTGCTTAACGAGTAGTACAGAGAGGAAGCTTCATTCAGAGGTGCCTGCTCTGTAGTGCATTTCTCTTTTTCAAAGCTTTGCAAGGAGGTCTTGAATAGAGGCACCAAGGCTGCAATTCTTGCCCCGCTGGATGCACCGTTCTGAAAGCAATATTTCCTCTTGCCTCTCTGAGCAGAGGCACTGCCCCAGAAATATCTCCTAGGAGGGGCCACGGACCAAGAGTGAGAGGATGACCCATGCTGTTTGCAACTAGTGTCTTAAAGGCTTTCCATTTGAATAAGTGATACTGTTCCATAGCATTTGCATTTGAAGCACTCCATAGAAGAGGCTCATTCCGGGTGCTGACACAGCTTTCTCAGTGCCCCTTTCAGCCACACCCTGAGGTTGGCACTGCTCTCCTTGTCTCAGAACCTTTAAAGAAAGGGTGGAAGAGGTCCGATGATATCCTGGCGTTGGGGTCTTTGCTTTTAAGTCAAACACTGGACAGTTTCCAAAAACGGGTCACCTTGAACAAATAAAGCCATCATGAGCTTTGGACGTCAGCTCTGCCACCTACTTGATATGTGAATTTAGGCCAGAGAACCCCTGATGCTCATTTTCTTTATCCCTAAAATGTAGATACTATTATCACACACATGTGCAATCTAAAAAACAAATGAAGATAACAAAATGGAAGCAGACTCCCAGATAACAAGAACAAACTAGCGGTTACCAGTGAAGAGATGAAAGGGAAGAGGGACAAGAGAGAGGCAGGAATTAAGTGGTACACACTGCTATGCACAAAAGAAGTAAGCTATAAGGGCATATTGCATAGCACAGGGAATGTAGCCGATTTTCATAACATTAATAATCTATAAAAATTTGGAACACTGTTGTACAACAGAACTAATATAATATTGTAAATCAACTATACCTCAGTAAAAAATAAAGATTTTAAATAAGATGAAGATGCATATATATGCATATATGCACATCTGATATATTGGGTTGGCCAATATGTGTATGTATATATGTGTGTATAGATATATATATATATATATATATATATATATATATCTGCTACTATTAGTGCTAGGCACATGGTAAGGACTCCATTAACGTGATTTTTCTCCCTCCATACTCACCTAAATAGATTACTTTGTCAGTTGCTGCTGTTTAGTTGCTAAGTTGTGCCCAGCTCTTTGCAGTACCGTGGACTATAGCCCATCAGTCGCCCCTGTCCCTGGAATTCTCCAGGCAAGAACACTGGGGTGTGATGCCATTTCCTTCACCAGGGGATCTTCAAGACCCAGGGATTGAACCCATGTCTTCTTTACCACAGGCAGATTCTTAACCACTGAGCCACCAGGGAAGGTCTTCAGTTAGTTAGGTTTTTGTAATACCCCAAATTGGCAGATACTTATTTCAAACAGCCATGTATGGGGAAAATCCTCCTCATTCCCCTCATCTCCCATAAGGGAATCAATAGTGATACTTCAGCGTCTGCACTCCCCACCTTTCTCTTGGCTCATGTAACTATAGTACACGTCATCAGAACATGGTTTATTTAAAATCATGAGCAATCTGTAATTCAAGTAAGAATTACGTGATTGGTCAAGTCCAGAGCAAAATAATTCATTAGTTGATCTAATGTCAATATTGACTGTATTTCTCCTTAGACTTATGTTTGTCAACACTTTTTACTTACAATTTTAAGATGAGGTAGAAAGCTCTATAAGCTTTTTAATGGCTAGTATTAATTTCCTGTTGTTTATACAGCATACAAGTGGTTTACCCTTTAAAAAATTATTGGAGAGATTTCAGTACTTCCAAGTGTGAACATTTAAGAGCAAAGCTGCCTAATGCTTAATCTTTAGAAATTATAACACTTGGATAGAAAGTACCATCTGAGCATAATAATTAGTGTATTATAAGTTTGTGCACCATGTCCAGCACTGACCACAACTCAGCTATCTAAAATCACAAGCAACAGCTGTTGATAACAGTTCCTCCAGAATATTTCAGAAGTCCTGGCAAATTTTTTGGAATTTAAAAATTAACTCACCAGCATTGCCAACATCAGTGATAAAGGCTTTGGTGAATTTCTCCCATGCCTGCCTTCCTGTCTTCCTGGGACCTATTTTCATTGTCTTGGTTTAGTGACCTGTATTCTTTAAAAGAGGCATGGTAGCACACCTACAACATCCATCTGAAATCTTTGCTCAAAATTGAAAGGATTCCAGTTTTTAAATAGCACCTTGAAAGTGTTACTCATTCAGTCATGTCCGACTCTTTGTGATCCCATGGACTGTAGCCTGCCAAGCTCCTCTGCCCATGGAATTCTCCAGGCAAAAATACTGGAGTGGGTTGCTATTTCCTTCTCCAGGGATTTTTTTCTTTCCAACCCAGGGATTGAACTCAGGTCTCCTGCATTGCGGCAGATTCTTTACCAACTGAACCACCACCTTACATTTTCTCTACACATCCCAGAGAAGCTACTCAAAAGTTACGGGCACATTGTTGTCCCAGTTTATTAGGGATGCTCTTGAGTTTCAGAAACAAAATCTTTGTTTTCTGGCATTCCATCTTGCATTGGGTGAGAACACAGAACAGATCTCCCCTGATAAGAGATAAATCCTTAAAAATGATAGTTTCCATTGGGAAGTATGACAGACCCTTAATATTTCAGCATGGATCATGCCATTATAATTATCATAATTGAATGTTAAAACCCAAAGATAATATAAATTGTTCATGCAGTTAAACTTAAATGGACAGCAGTGTCTTTTGTTTTAATAAAAAGGCAATAATAACATTTTTCTCTTTTTGCTGCTGTTCAATATTGCTTCTAGCAGAGTTTATGCCTACATCATACAGAATAGTACCAACTGCCAAAGATGTCCAGTAGCTTCAGATTAAAATGTAATATAAGATACATAAAGCTTTATTGTTCCTTTAGGTTGTTGTTTTAGGCCAAAGTGGAATATTTCCTTAAATTCTTTAGCAAATGTACACCATTTACAACTAAATATGCTTATGACTTATACCAAGGCTGCTGAAGAAGTAGGCCTTATGAGCCTGTCAAATTATTCTCATGCAATTGTTCCTATAGCATTATTTTTACTGGCAAATGTACAAGTTGATAGAAAAGGAAATAATTAGCTACTTTCAGAATTGCTGATGCATGGAGCTAAAGCAGGCCAGCCTGGGCGTCTTAGAGATTGTGACATTTGAAATTACCTGAACAATTCCAGAGCCATCTTTGGACATAATTAACACCTTGCCTAATTAATGTCAAGTCTAGACAGAGTCACAGCCTATTTATGAAATATTATTTTATTTCAAACTTGCTCTCACCTTTATTATATTGCAAACTTTAGATTCGTGTGCTGTTTTCTTAAGTGGAGCAACTTCTTTTTTTTTTTCTTTTTTTCTTTTCCCTCCCCCTTCGAGTAATCAATGCACTGCTGAATGAGTTCATTTTAATGCACTCAATCATGCCTCTAATGTTCGTAGCTTACGGGCGCAAGCATCAGTAATGCAGGAATGTTATATGGCTTTAGTTTGGGCCATTTCATAAAATATTCATGGAATCAAAAATGTGCATCAAAATAGCGGCTGGGAGAATTACATTTATGTTCCTGCTTTTATGGCAGCTTCACATTTAAACCCATTTGTGTTAATATCTAGTCAATCTTCCTACTTTAAAAAAAAAAAACTAAAATGGGAGAGACCATATACATTCTCCTTTGCTTAATATTTGTTCTAGACATCTGCTGTCATACAACAAATATCTATAAACTTTCAGAGATGTTGTGCCAGGAAAGAGGGGTAAGCAGCAATTTGGGTAACACCCAAATGTATAAAACCTTGTTTTCTCTACATAGTGTTTATCTTAACATCCTACCAAACATTTTGCAGTTTACAACACTGTCCAGGTTTTTGTTTGTATTTTTAAATAAATGGGGGGATTTCTTGTTTATGTGGGCTTTGGGTAAAGGGAACTCCTTTGTAGTAGTTTTATTTTAAGAGTACACTTTCTTTTAGATGAAAAACTATAAACAACATCTGTAGATGTTGTATAATTGTTTACAAAAGCAAAAACAAACCAGAAAAACTGAGAAACACTTGGGACTGAGCCTACTTCTGCGCATGCCTGGATTCTTCTCGTATGCAGTTGGTCACACTGTGTCTCTCACTGTGATATGTTTTCTGATAGTATCTCATGTTCTTGAGATAAATTGATTATTGATGGAAGGCCATCTCCAATCACTCCTGCAAAACATCTTGGTTCCATTTTCTTCCCTGATCAACTTGAAATATGAGTGGATGCTCTGGATTTTTGTTCTGGTGTAGAACCAGGCACTCCTAGTGATGAGACACAGCATGTCTTCCTTATCACAGTTACTCCTGTGATCTTTGTTACTCATAGTGATGAGTAATTCCTGGTGCAAGAAGATAAAGCTCATGTCCCCTCAAGATGCCTTTACCATCTCTGAATGTGCCTGAATCCTCCTCACTTTGGTTTTCAGTAAACTTTTACTTTTGTGATACCTTGTTCTAATTGTTTTTCTTCTCTCTGCCCTCTTTCTCAATGAAAAGTAATGTTAATGCCTGAAAATGCCAGAGAAGGATGCCTGTCTAGACACTTGTCCTTCAGCAAGATTGATGGTGGGATCTGGGAATCTTGCCTGGCCCTGATATATTAAAGCTCATCTGGTAACAAAGGGCAGACACACGGAGCATGCTGAAGAAGCTGTAAAGGGCTGCCATGAGCCAAACTTGAAAACCTGACTTAGGATCTCCATTTACATTTACATTTAGCTTTGTCAAAATAATCACTGGATTGAAGACTTTTTATATTATTTCTCACAGGTATATTAAATTTAGAATTTTAAGATAAGAACAGGGTGCATTATGTCCTAATAAATATCTAATTGATATTAATATGAGTCTTTACTCATAAAGTAAAAAAATCTTTAAAGTCCTGTTCACTGTTGGATGGAGAAGGAAATGGCAACCCACTCCAGTACTCTTGCCTGGAGAATCTCATGGATGGAGGAGCCTGGTGGGCTACAGTCCATGAGGTTGCAAAGAGTCGGACACGACTGAGCGACTTCACTTTCTTTTCTTTCACTGTTGGAAATATAAATTGGTTGGAAATGATCACATTGTTAGTCATGCTTAAAGGAAAATATTTTCCTATTTAAATTCATATGCTCCCTTCATAGACATTTTAATATTTTTAAATCAAATATTATACCATATCATAATATGTACTTTCACGTTCTGACCAGTCTTTAGAAATTACAGCCAGGTCATTTTTATACTTATGATTATTTGGATCAAATCCTTGCTGGCTTACTTACTCTCCTATTTGCCACTGGATAACTTTAGAAATGATTCCCTACATTCAAGGAGGGCTGGAAAACTCTTCTTCCTCTAAGTAGGCACCTCGGTTTAAAACAGTGCTGATCACTACTATATATAAAATAGATAATTAATAACTAATAAGTACCTACTGTTAGTTATAGCACAAGGAATTCAATGCTCAAAAAAACCTCTATGGAAAGAGAATCTAAGAAAGAATGGAGATATGTATATGAATAACTGATTTCCTGTGCCTTACACCTGAAACATTATAAATGAACTATGCTCCAATAAAAATTTAAAAATAAACAGGGCTGATCAGAACCCCCCGGGACCTCCTCTGTAGCAGAGTGGTTGAGGAAGCAGACATAAAACCATGAGCAGCTGGATGTGATCACAGTTTGGGACTATGTCTGTGGCATCCTAGGTACCCTCACCCCGTGGATATCCCCTCACAGTTTAGGTTAAAGTAGAGAATTTAGATACGGACTACAGAGCTGGTTGTACATTAGACTCCCTCAGGGAGAGCAGTGAGAAGCACATCAGTATGTAGTATCTGTTCATTCGTGTTGGAAGTTCCTGTGACTACCTGAATCAGGGCACAGGGTTATAGACCTGAAGACGCTAGAAATCATGTAACTCCAGCATTGTTTAACTTGAGAGATTTATGTCCAGACAATCTGACTTACTCCATCTAAGTTTTCTAACTTGTTCTGATATGGTAGAACCAAGCTCTAGGGGTGGTTTGGCGATCCTGGATTTAAGTCTTAAACATCATCTTTTAGCAATTGGAGTCATTTAATGTTTGTGAGCCTTAGTGTCCTCTTTGGTGTAAAAAGAGGACACCTTTTGAAAGGTTTGAAAGGTTGTTTTGAAAGGTTAATTAGGATAATGTATGAGGGGAAAAAACCTTTTTTGACTAGCAGCCGTCGCTCTTTGAGAAACAGTAGTTGTCTGTACCTTTTACTGAGTATCCTGGCCTAGGCTCCTTTCTAATAGCAGAACTCAAGCACAAAAGAGCTTCACTTTGGCTAATAATTATCAGCTAGGCAGTACACTGATACTAGTCCCCACTGCTTAGTCAAAAATCAAACTCAACTGAAAAGTCTATTTCTCAATCATTCCAAGGCCCCCTTCCATAGTAATCAACTGAAACCAATGTCCCAAGAACCTCTCTTATTTCGTTTCTGCATAGACAGCCTGTGCAGGAAATCTGATGACGTCAGTAACCAGGAGAGAAGTCTGGGTTGTTTGGAATACCGAGACCCAGTCCCCACCTTTCTCCCTGTCTTCCCCATCTTCATCACCCTCCCCATCTCCTCGACATCTCCTTTCCCCACTTTCCCCCTCCCTTCCCCTTACTTCCCCTTTCTGCCTGATGTGGATCAAATCTTGGACCCAGTTACCACTTCTCATATACTGTCTACATCATTATGCATCATTTGCATCTCATTATAATTAGTTGGGTTACCCAGAGCTTCCTGTCCTGTTTCTCCTTCTGGAATTCTTAGTGAATCTGTTATTGTATAACACATCTTTGGACCCTCTTTCCATATGGTTACTGTGTGTGAACACAGATGCTGTCAAGCCCTTCTTAGTCTCCTTATAGCCCCCAATTTTTGGGGGGAACTCTCTGGTTTACTCACAGTTCCCTGTATCCATCCATCCCTATTTACATGACCAAAGAGAAATATGTATCCATACTTTATGAATAAATGGATGCTGGATGAAAAAACAAAGAACTCTCATATACAATCTTTCCAGGAATACAGAGCTATACTTTACAGGCAGAAATATAGTTAACAGAGGAAACATAACACACATATATGTCAATGCTCCATTCGAGTTTTAGAAAAGAAATGAGAGTCATGGGTATTTGGAGAAAGGTGTTTCTGCTGAGTGGTGCTGCAGGAGAGAGGTGAAAAACTGTGCCCACTTTTGTGGGAGGTAAGAGAAAATTTGTTAGTTAGATGTAAAGACAGAACAGGAAACTTCAACCGTGAGTATTTGTATCAAAGTGAAAAAGAACTGGGCATTATTTTAAAATAGCTCCTATTACATATTTCTTTCAACACACTGAACATGTTTTGATGCTAGAAACAGTAGCAAATGCCAGTAATCAGAAAGAAAAACAGAAAACAAACCATTCATCACCCAGATAACACTGATACTGCTTTGTAAATGTTTTCTGATAATTTTCAGTATTTTCACTTATCATAAGCACCTGTCCATGTAATCAAATATTCTTCTGTAATATCATATTTATGGCTTTGTAGTCTTTTATCATGTGAAAATTTCATAATACAAGTTTATAAACAGCTCAGCATCACAAGCCACCCCCTCCCATGTTTCTTTGCTGATACACCCTCCTTCTGCAAGGGGCTCAGACTAATCATGTCTTTACTGAATTTTTGTACAGATCATTTCCTGATTGTATATCTCTGTTGTATTTCTTTGAAAATACTACTTCTTTATATGTGTATTTTAATATTGATTTTGATAACAAATGCAATGCAAAAATCAGTTCAGTCGCTCAGTCCTGTCCAACTCTTTGCAACCCCATGGACTGCAGCACGCCAGGCTTTCTTATCCATCACCAACTCCCGGAGTTTACTCAAACTCATGTCTGTTGAGTCGGTGATGCCATCCAACCATCTCATCCTCTGTCGTCCCCTCTTCCACCTTCAATCTTTCCCAGCATCAGGGTCTTTTCTAGTGAGTCAGCAGGAAGAAATTATGCACGATAGTCATAGCAGGGGGGTGTTCAACCTGTACTGTGCAATGCATCTTTTTTTCTGTTGTTTATTTTTATAGCTTTATTGAGATGTAATTGACATATTGTATAGGTTTAATGTGTACAATGTGTTGATTTGATATAGTTACATGTTGCAAAATGATTCTGACTGTAGGGTTAGTTAACACCTCTATCATGCATCTTATTTAAGGAAATTGAGCCTAATATGTCCTACATAGGGCCCTTTAATCAGTCATGATAATATTTTCATCAGGACTCAACTATGTATTTTGTTGGAAGAATATGTTGTACTGAAAAGAAAAATAAATAGTGGGTATGTTTCATTTGGCCTGTGGATTTTTAAAAAATATTATTACTATGCCAGCTGGTAACAGTAGCTATGTTTATTGAGTACCTACTCTGTATCAGATATTGAACACATAGTAATTCATTTCTCACAATAACACCTTGAATAGTTACACTATAATCTTGTTTGCAGAAGCCTTAATTTGGGGCACAAAGAGGGTAGTAATTAGCCAGAGGCTAAACAGCAGAAGGGCCTCCCAGGTGGTGCTAGTGGTAAAGAACCTACCTGCCAGTGCGGGTAGACGTAAGAGAAGCAAGTTTGATCCCTGGGTCGGGAAGATACCCTGGAAGAGAGCATGGCAATCCACTCCAGTAGTCTTGCTTGGAGAATCCCATGGACAGAGGAACCTGGTGAGCCATGATCCAGGGTCACATAGAGTTGAACATGACTGAAGTGACTTAGCACGCATGCATGCAGACAGCAGAAATGGCAAAAGCGGTATAGGAACTCAGACTGTCTACTTGGAGCCTACCAGTTACTCTTAAATAGTGTTATTGGAATGCCTAGATGTAAGTGCTTTTTCAGTTAATTCCAGTTAAGTAATTCCAATACTACAACAGTGGTATCTATATTACAGGATTTTGTGCGCATTTCTATAAGTCAGTTCACAAGTAAAATACAGTCCATAGTGGGGAACTACAAACTACCCTTCCAGAAATGTGCTTGTTCACATTTTAAGGAATCAAATGACTGTAAGTTAGAGTTTTGGCTTTGAGAAGATATATTTTCAACTATATTATACAATATAATTCAGAAGGGCAGTTGTTATTTTATTATTTAAAATTAAGCAGAGTATACAAAGTCTCCTTGAAAAGTTCAAACTTTCAGAAGTAGTTTAAAGCTCCATAATATTTACATTTGAAATCTGTAGCAAATGCACCCTCTTTCAAGATACCTCAGTTATTGAGAATGAAGAATTGCTGCTTTACTGGGATAACGGGACAGCAGAGAGGTTTAGAACATGGGCTTTGGAATCAGACTGCCCAGATCTGCAAAGCCACTGGCCATGCAATCTTGGTCAAAATCGTTTCCTAAAATTGATTATTTATTTATTTATTTATTTATTTTTAGCTGTGCGGGGTCTTTGTTGCTGCACAGGATTTTCTCTAGTTGCAGCAAACAGGGGCTACCCTCTAGACGAGGTGCTCGGGTTCTCATTGCAGTGGGTTCTCCGGCGGAGCACACAGCTCTAGGGTGCTCACGCTTCAGTAGTTGTGGCACGTGGGCTCAGCAGTTGTGATTCCCAGGCTCTAGAGCACAGACTCGATAGTTGTGGCCCACAGACTCAGTTGCTGCACGGCAGGTGAGGTATTCCTGGGTCAGGGCTCAAACTCGTGTCTCCTGCATTGGCAAGTGAATTCTTTACCACTGAGCCACCAAGGAAAGCCCATGGCAAAATTCTTAACCTCACTCTTTTCTTCTGTAAATGCAATCATAACAAATCTATATTCCAGAGGACTGTTTTGATGATTAAATGAGAAATGCATATATAGTACATAGCAACCATCCCTCACATGCATCATGTTGAGTAAATAAATGTTAGCTAATATGAGAGTCCCTTGGACTGCAAGGAGATCCAACCAGTCCATTCTGAAGGAGATCAGCCCTGGGATTTCTTTGGAAGGAATGATGCTGAGGCTGAAACTCCAGTACTTTGGCCACCTCATGCGAAGAGTTGACTCATTAGAAAAGACTCTGATGCTGGGAGGGATTGGGGGCAGGAGGAGAAGGGGACGACCGAGGATGAGATGGCTGGATGGCATCACTGACTCGATGGATGTGAGTCTGGGTGAACTCCGGGAGTTGGTGATGGACAGGGAGGCCTGGCGTGCTGCGATTCATGGGGTCGCAGGGAGTCGAACACGACTGAGCGACTGAACTGAACTGAATATGATTCTTGTTAATAATTATTACTTAACATTCACACCATCTCTAAACATATTCAATTCTCATTAATTTCTACTAGCCCAAGTATATCCCTTTAACAAGTGTCCGTCCAAAATCAGTGCTGACTGTTCACAATAGCTAGGAAGGACATGGAAGCAACCTAGATGTCCATCTGCAGACGAATGGATAAGAGAGCTGTGGTACCTGTACACGATGGAGTATTACTCAGCTATTAAAAAGAACTCATTTGAATCAGTTCTAATGAGGTAGATGAAACTGGAGCCTATTATACAGAGTGAAGTAAGTCAGAAAGAAAAGCACCAATACAGTATATTAACGCATATATATGGAATTTAGAAAGGTGGTAACGATGACCATATATGCAAGACAGCAAAAGAGACACAGATACAAAGAAGAGACTTTTGGAATAATTTGAGAGAATAGCACTGAAACATGTGTATTACCATGTGTGAAATAGATCACCAGTCCAAGTTCAATGTATGAAACAGGGCACTCAGAGCCGGTGCACTGGGACAACCCTGAGGATGGGATGTGGAGGGAAGTGGGAGGGGGATTCAGGATCAGGGGCACATGTACACCAATGGCTGATTCATGTCAATGTATGGCAAAAGCCACCACAATATTGTAATTAGCCTCCAATTAAAATAAAGAAATTAATTTTAAAAAATCAGTGCTGAATCTCAGAACCATATTGAGATAGCTCCTTTCAATCAGCTGAAGTCCGCTTCAGCCTTAGAAAGACTTGAATGCATCCATGGTTCCACCCTCCTTCACTCCACTTGAATAGTAAAGCACAAGAAGTCTTCAAAATATTTGAAGCTATGTTCTGGTCTGTGGTTGGTATTTATGAATGGCTTTTATTCCTCAGGTCAGCTTCTGGAAGCTGCGGAGCATTATGAAGCCTTCCATCAATTGACGCAAGGGCGGATATGGAAAGATGAGACAGGCCGTGTTCTCAACTTGTTGGCCTGCGAGAGTCTCCTGAGGACCTACAGATTACTCTCAGACAAAATGCTAGAAAATAAAGAATACAAACAGGCCATCAGAATTCTAATAAAAGCTTGTGAAATAGCCAAAGAAGGTGGGTGGAAAAGAGCACTCTCACACTGCTGCCTTTAATGGGCAGACGCTGCTTCTCCCAAGAGGGAGGTAAAAACCGTCAAGTGTTTGGGTGATTATTTCCTATGAAATGCAGAGACAAATGCCATCAATAGACTTTCAAGTTTCACTGTAAAACAGAGGGGCCTTAGTGCTGACAACAAGAAATCCATTAGTTTCTTGAAAGCTTTATCTCCAAAATTGCAACCCTCTGGGAGTAATGTGATAAACCAATAAACCCATAATGAGAAGGTAAGGTCATTTGCAAAAGTTAAGGGTATGTGTGTATGTGTATGTGTGTGTGTATGTGTGTGTGCGCGTGCATGCGTGTGCGTGCACACACACATGCATGCTTAAAGTCATATATTTCTTAAAATCTGAGAGACCTTTCACTGTTTGTAAATTCCCTTTTGTCAGGTAATAGGAAATATATGATGGATATTAAGTTAGGAATAACTGGAAGATGAGGTTTAATATATTTTAGACCCTTGCCTGTCAAAGTGTGTGGCCTTTGGACTGACAGCATCAGCATCATCTGGAAGCTTGTAAGAAATGCAGCATCTCCAACCCCACTCCAGACCAACTGCATCGGGATCTGCAGGTTTGCAAGATCCCCGGGTGATTCATATGCACACTCACAGTAGTGAAAATGCTTTTGTGAGAGCTGATCACATGCTTGATATTCTATATCATTTGCGTATGTATAAAATATAAAGAAAACTTTGGAACATACACTCATAAGCTTTTACTTTGTGAGATGCAAAGTAAAATAAATTACCTCAGAGTAATTTGTTAATAGAGTAGAGCCCTTTCATGAAGGAGGAAAAGATGGAAGTTATGCCCTTGAACCAAAGGTCATTAGCTTGTGTTTATATTTAATCAGTTGGTTTACTCAGTAACAAATGGCTTATTTGGAGTAAACAGGAGTGATTTTCTGGGTTTGATTTTAATTTTTTAAAGAGTGAAAGTAAAAATCTTAGCTTATTCTCTGTTACTTTTTAAAAATATTATTAGTTGAAATAAATATAACATTGAAAGATGTATCCCATTGAATGAACTGCTTTTGAATGAATGGTGATTGAGTACCTACCCCAAAGGTGTAAACACTGACATAAATAGTTAGTTCTTAGATCAATTTCAGCAACTAACTTTAGTCATGTGAAAAGTTATGTAGAATTTTAATGTAAGTTAATGTTATCAGTTAGGAAAAGGTATTTCACTTAGGTTCACATTTGCTAAATCATAAGGTAATTCACAAAGAAAGCAAAGTTCTTAGGGTCTCTTCCAACAGTCAGAGCCTGCCAAGCAGTCTCCTTTCTGAAAGCATCTCTCATTTTCCAAAGGACAGATAAAGAGAATAGGAGAAAATCAACTTCTTATGCTGTAATAATTTTGAGTATCTTTTGAAACCAATAAATATTTGTGCCCATATTTTTCATATAAGAAAGAACACAGGTTAAAAGATGGCACAATATTTCCCAGAGCTCTGACAGCTGCTGAAATGCTCTGGAACAAATCAGCCCTTCTTGTTGCCTTCTGCTTTGGTCAGGTAGCCTGAAGCAGCAAGCTGATGATTGCTTGCCTTGCCTCCCACATTGGATTACATAGTATTTAAAGAGGACTGATATCCATAGTGCACCAGCTCATTTGTGAGGGCGCCTTTGTGTAATGCACAAGTATAGATAGCAACAGCCATACAGTGGTCTCGTGACTCTAGTATTCTGTTATTTTCATATTTCAATCATCACTGGTCTTTAATAAATTCACAGAGTTGTACAAATATCAACACTAACCCCATACTTACTAGAAGTCAATAGTGCACCAGCTCCTTTGTGAGGGCGCCTTTGTGTAATGCACAAGTATAGATAGCAACAGCCATACAGTGGTCTCGTGACTCTAGTATTCTGTTATTTTCATATTTCAATCATCACTGGTCTTTAATAAATTCACAGAGTTGTACAAATATCAACACTAACCCCATACTTACTAGAAGTCATGCCCTACACCTTTCTTCCCCTGTCCCCTAGAAACCATTCGTCTTGTGTCTCTGTGCATTGACCTCTTCTGGACAGTTCACACAAATGGAATTAAACTCTGTATGTTCTTTTGTGTCTAGCTTCTTTCACTTAGCATCATGTTTTCAAAGTTTATTCATCTTGTAACATGTATCACTACTTCATTCATATTTATGGCCAAATAATACCCTATTGTATGATGATTATCACATTTGCTTTATCCATTCATCAGTTGATGGACATTTATGTTGTTCCCACCTTTATTCACTTAGCGTCATGTTTTCAAAGTTTATTCATCTTGTAACATGTATCACTACTTCATTCATATTTATGGCCAAATAATACCCTATTGTATGATGATTATCACATTTGCTTTATCCATTCATCAGTTGATGGACATTTATGTTGTTCCCACCTTTTGTCTGTTGTGAATAATGCTACTCTGAACATTTGTGTACATGTTTTCAGTTCCTCTGGGTATATACCTAGTTGTGGAATTGCTGGGTCATATAACTCTATGTTTAACTTATTGTTTTTGTTCTTGTTCGGTTGCTTAGTCCTGTCTGACTCTTTGTGACCCCCTGGACTGCAGCACGCCAGGCTTCCCTGTCTTTCACCATCTCCCAGAGCTTGCTCAAACTCAATGTCCATTGAGTCAGTGATGCCATTCAACCGTCTCGTCCTCTGTCATCCCTTTCTCCTCCTGCCTTCAGTCTTTCCCAGGATCAGGGCCTTTTCTAATGAGTCAGCTCTTCGCATCAGTTGGCCAAAGTATTGGAGCTTCAGCTTCAGCATCAGTCCTTACAATGAATATTCAGGAACTGGCAAAGAGTTTTCCCGAGTCACTGAGCTGTTTTACATTCCCATCAACAATGTATAAAGGGTTTCACTTTAGCCACCTCCTCACCAGCACTTGTTGCTCGTCTTTTTATTATAGTCATCTTTAGTAGGTATAAAGTGATACCTCACTGAATTTATTTTGCCTATCCCTGTTGGTTAATGATATTGAACATCTCTTTGTGTGCTTGCTGTCCATTTGTATATCTTCTTTGCAGAAATGTGTATTCAGTTTCTTTGCCCATTTTTAATTGGGTCATTTTTCTTTTTATTATTGAGTTATAAAAATCCTCTAATATTCTAGAACAAGTCCTTCATCAGATTTGTGATTTGAAAACACTGGGTTTTCTTTTCCCTTTCTGATGGTATCCACTGAGGGCCTAGCTTTTAATTTGATAAAGCACAAAGTAATGTATTCCTTCTTCTCTTGTTTGTGTTTTTGATATCATGACTATGAAGGTTTTCACTAATCCAAAGTCATGAAGATTTACTTCTATATATTATTCTAAGAGTTTTATAGTTCTAAGTCCTATATTTAGGGGTGTGTGTGTGTGTGTGTGTGTGTGTGTGTGTGAAGAGGGTCCAACTTCGTGTTTTACATGTGGGTATCCAGTTGCCCCAGTACTAGTTGTTGAAAATGCTCTTCTTTCTCAGTCTTGTCTTGGGACTGTTGATAAGTTTAATTGACCATAAATGTGAGGACTGGTGTCAGAGGCCATCTTTGTCTTCTTTCTGATCTTAGGACAAAAGCTACCAGTCTTTCACCGTTAAGTTTAATGTTCGCTATGGGGGTTTTTGTAAATACTTTTTTTTAACACGTTGAGGAAGTTCCCCTCTATTCTGAATTTGTTGAAGGTTTTTTTAATCGTAAAAAAGAGTTGAATTTTGTGAAATGTCTTTTTCTGCATCTATTGAGATGAAAATGTGGTTTGTCCTTTCTATTAAAAATAGTGTATTACATGGACTGATTTTGCACATGTTGAGTCAACCCTAAATTCCTGGGATAAATCCAGCTCGATCCTGGTGTTTAATCCTTTTCCTTTAACTCCTGGATTGGCTTTGCTAGTAAATATTGGGAATTGTCTATATTTATGATGGATGTTGGCTTGTAGTTTTCTTTTCTTGTGGTGTATTTTTGATGTCAAAATAATAGTGGCTTCATAGAATGATTTGGGAAGTGTTCTCTCTTAGTTTTTGGAGGAGTCTGTGAAGAACTGGTGTTGATTGTATTTTTAATATCGGTAGACTTCATCATTGAAGCTATCTGAGCTTCTTTTGTGGAAACTGCTTGATTTCTAATTTAAGTTCTTTACTTATTGTGAATCTATTCATATTTTCCATCTCTACTTGAGTCAGTTTCAGTAGTATGTGTCTTTCTATTTTTCCATTTTATCAACTGTATCTAATTTGTTGTATCCCACTGTCCATAATATTCCTTTATAATATTTTTTTTTAATCTCTGTAAGAACTGTGGTGATTTCCCTCATTCATTCCTGATTTTCATAATTTGAGGATTTTCTTTTTTTCCTTCTTCAGTCTAGCTAAAGGTCTGTCAATTTTGTAGACTTTTTCAATGAACCAACTTTTGGTTTTGTTGATAACCTCTTTTTTTTCTATTCTCTATTTCACTTATTTCCTCTCTATATTATTTCCTTCTGTTTGCTTTAAGTTTAATTATTCTTTTTCTACTTTTATAAAGTGAAAAGATGTTTCCTTTTTTTAAAAAACAGGCATTTATAGCTGTACATGTCCCTCTCTGCTCTGCTTTAGCTGAATCCCACAAGTTTGGGGGTTTTGTATTTTCATTTTCATTCATCTCAAAGTATTTTCTAGTTTACTTTTTCATTTCTTCTTTGATCCAATGATTATTTAGAAGCGTGTTTAATTTCCACACGGTTGTGAGTTTCTCAAATTTTTCTGTTATCTTTAATTTCATTTTCTTGTGGATGCCATCTCCTCAGTGATATCTGCTCCCCTGACAAACTATATTTATATTGAAACCTGCTTTTTTCTTTGTACCCCTACTTAGCATTCTCAAATCCCCTTAACCTGCTTAATTTTTTCCCCTAAAATACTTAACACCCTGAAACTTACCATATACTTTCTTATGTTTATTTTCAATTTTATGCCTTTTTCTTTTATTTCTCTAAAATAGAAACTCCCCAACAACAGGGAATTTGTACTGATGGATTCCAAGTGCTGAGAGTTGTGCCTGATATTTAGTTTTCAGTTACTAAGTTGTGTCTAACTCTGTGACCCCATGGACTACAGCACGGCAGGCTTCCCTGTCCTTCACTATCTCCTGGAGTTTGCTCAAACTCATGTCCATTGAGTCCATGATGCCATCCAACCACCTCATTCCCTGTTGCCCCCTTCTACCTTGTATGGGACGGTCCTAATAAATAAGTACTGAATAAATGAATGAGTGAATATGTGTTAGCCAAATAACAAAAGGAAAGTTTAGGGCACATTTTAATAAAACATTTGAGTTACTCCCAAGAACATTGTGTCCATTATTCCACCTGGGATGACTTCCTCTTTGGATTCTCTAGTAAACATACTAGTGTAAGAATGAACAATTTAGTTTTGAAATTAAAAACATATTAATTTCTTTAAGATAAATGTTTATTGACTTGGATAGCATGGCTAATGTAAATTTAACCCACTCAGGTAAACAACACAATGTAAATAGTCTTTGACACTTTTTTTTGTATGTCACTGTTGAGTGTGTCACTCAACTGTAATATGTTTTTCTTCATTATTTTATTATTTTCAGTTTATCTTAACTTCATCTCAGTTAGTAAACAGGAAGTTCTTATACCTAAATCCTACTATTATTTGGTGTGATCTATTTCAATTAGCTATTTCAAAATCTTTCTGTCTACAGGAATAGATTTTTTTTTCTACTTTTCTGGGTTGCTTTTTACATAAAGTTTAATGCAAATAATGATCCTGTATGCAAACATGCAGTTTCACTGCTTTACACCGTTTAACACAGCAAGTACAAGTCTCAAGTAATCAACCTTTAATTATCGAAGAGGCAACTTCCCACCATAGTCTCTTCCTTCTACCCCTTCTTTTCCTTCCCTAGTCCCACCTTTCTCCCCAACAGTCATAAGCCGATAGCAGAGAAAAAGTGAGGACCCAGCTGAATTGTGAGTTCAGATTTCCCAGACTGAATCACTAGCATCATCAACTCTGCTGAAGTGAGATCTTGAGGGTATAATTCTCTGCAATTGATGAAATTGTCAGAGAAGAAAAAATATACTGTCAGTGGCATTTGCTGTCCTGTTTCCTTGCAGTCTTCCAGTTGAGCCATTGCTTCACAAGAGGTAATTCAGTGAGTGCTGAGCAGAGAATTGCTAGCTCCTGTGGAAATCCATCATGGTGGGAATGCAGAGTGCAGAAATCTAAGGATCTTTACTTTCCAAAGATAAAAAATGAGGGTAGATAAATCAGCATTTGCATTACCCAGGAGTTAGGTAACATTAAAATGAAAAAACTTCCAAAAGTAAAAGAGAGTAGTATTATTTTTTAAAATAAGAACCTCCTGAGGTTCTTACAAGTATATTAGATTTACATGGTAAATTTTATACATTAACTGTTAGTAAATTATCTATTTATTAGACAGTGTGATGTATGTCTTATTGAAGCACATGTTACATGTTGACATATTTTGGGAAGAAAAATTTGATAATGCCTGGAATAAAGCACATCCTACAAAAATTAGGCTAAATTCCTTCTGAAAAGATGGTGAAAAGCATTTACCAGTCACTAGCAAGGGAAAATGTGTTTGGATTTCAAAATATGCATGGAACTTTATACCAAGAAACCAAGCTCTGGCATTCTTACTGAAGTTTTAAGCAATAAGATTCCAACTAAACCTTGTCAAGGCAACAATTCCTTAACTTGCTAATTATCTGCCCTATTGGAGACTTAGCTGAATGCCAGTCTGTGTGTGTGTGTGTATTTGTCCACCAAGTAAGGCTGATACTCCTTATCAATTATTTCATGTATGTAGTCACAGCTATGGGGAATGGCTGTAGGTTTTACATGGTGGTGCATGCATACTAAGTTGCTTTCGTCTTGTCTGCCTCTTGGCGACCCTATGGACTGCCAGACTCCTCTGTCAATGGGATTCTCCAAGCAAAAATACTGGAGTGGGTTGCATGCCCTCCTCCAGGGGATCTTCCTGACCCACGGATCAAACCCGTGCCTCTTATGTCTCCTGCATTGGTAGGCAGGTTCTTTACCACTGACCCCACCTGGGAAGCCCTTACATGGGTGACTGATATAGAAATCAAATGGATGTCAAAATGCTAAGACTGCATTTTGTGCACAGAGGAAACTCATCATAATTATATTGCTAATACACCTTATTCTAACATCTGTGACCCAGGTAAATTATATTAATGTCAGCCTTTTTGATCAGTACACAGCTAGGCTTCAGGGGTTGTTGATATAAATCTGTATACTTTGTTATAATAACTTTCCACTGTCTTGAAAAGCAGAGACTCTGTTTGTGGTAATAAGCCAGTTTCTTCAATACCATAATATTTTTTCTACATTTTTGTTTTAGGAAATGACAAAAAGATGGAAGGAGAGGCTTCCTATTACTTGGGTTTAGCGCACTTGGCTGCTGGAGAGTATGAAACAGCATTAGCAGTAAGTTCAAGGAGACTTTTCATCACTGCCACTTTTAATTTTTGTTTTATTATATTTGTTTAATTGTATGTTGTTATAAGGCCAACAGGAATGAGATGGGCCTGATGTAAGTGTACCTGTTTATAGAGACTAAAGCACAATAGCTATTCAAGAAGCATTAAAAATTGGTTTTACTGATGAAGTTAAATATATCAAATAATGGGGCCCTCCACTCCCATAGCACCAAGGACAAGAGGAAATGGATTTAAATTACAGCAAAAAGTATACAGTAAAAAAATTATAATAAACTTGTGGTTTGGGACATTTTTCTTAGACAAGATGGTGGTTAATAAGGAACAGATTGAATTCCATTGCTGTGGACTTTTCGTTTGTAGGAGTTAGGGGAGAGGGCATCAAGTGGAGAAGGCATCGCTAGTCCCAATCTGAGAAGTAGCCTGTTTCATGATAAAAATCACTGTTTGCCTATCACTGATCAGGCTTGGGGTGTTTGAAACACAAAAAAATGTCAAGAGCTATCTTTTCTATAACCGAAATAATTTTTCTCCCATTCTTCTCTTACCTCTAATATATTTCAAGTGTGGCTTCATATTTAATTTTGTTTACATCTCAGGTAATAACCCTATTTGACAGGGAGTATTGGCTTTATTTTCAGCTTTAAGGAGCTCTTACTGGCTCTTTTAGATATTCATGCTATGTAGCATTCCTATAATTGAGCTAGATACATTCTTTATCGTCCTTAAAACTGGGTCATCATAGGAAACTTGGGTTTTCCTAGTTGACTCTTCTGCTTAATATTTTTTAGTTAATGACATGCATTCAGCAAGGCTGTTGTGTTCCAGATACTTTCAGGAGCACAGAAGCCGACAAGAGGCACATTTCCCTTTAGGAGCTAATTTAATGAGGTTGACCAACTTGTAAACAATTATAATTCAAAGCAGGATGGACAGGGGTTTTCTGAATTCAGAGATAAGTATGTATTTAGTTCCAATACTGAAAATCAAGAGGGTTGCACAGAAGAACTTTTGAGGGGTAGGCTATCTACAGGCAGAAAGTGGGAGAGTCATGGATAATGGCATATTAGACACACATTCATTCACACACACTCAACATGAATGTTTGAGAAGGTTTGAGAAGCATTGAATTGTTATGTGCAAGGTAGGATACAGTAGGAGATCAAGCTGGAAAATTAAGTGAAAACTATCTTAAAGATATTCCCCCCGCCTCATCACATGGCAAATGCATGGCAAAATAAATTCAAACAATACCATAGTGTTTACAGTGAAAATAAATCTTCATTCTACCCCTATACTCAGTCTCGCAGTTTTCTCAAAGGCAATTAATAGTTACAAGTTTCTGGTTTATCCTACCAAAAATTGTCATGTCTATGCCTGGCATATAAGTACACATATATGTGTGCCCATTTTGTTGTTTACAAAATAGTAAGTTTTTATATACACCGTTCTGCCTCCTGAATTAACTTCCTCCATACTAATGGATATCTAGACAGGTCTCCTGAATTAACTTCCTCCTGAATTAACTTCCTCCATACTAATGGATATCTAGACAGGTCTCATTTTAGAAAGGACTCATGGTGCCCCATGGTATAGCTATACTATAAGGGATTTAACCATCTCCTGTTGGTGGGCATTTAGGTTATTTCCAAGCAGTTTTTTTTTTTTCTTTAAAAAAATTTATTTATTTATTTTGATTACTTTACAATATTGTAGTGCTTTTTGCCATACATCGACATGAGTCAGTCACGGGTGCACACGTGTCCTCCCATCCTGAACCCCTCCCATCTCCCTCTCCACCCCATCCCTCTGGGGTGGCCCAGAGCACCTACCAGCTTTGAGTACCCTTCTTCACGCATCGAACTTGCACTGGTCATCTCTTTTACACATGATAATATACATGTTTCAATGCTATTCTCTCATATCATCTCACCCTCACCTTCTCCCACAGAGTCCAAAAGTCTATTCTTTACATCTGTGTCTCTTTTCCTGCCTTGCATATAGAATTGTTGTTACCATCTTTGTAAATTCCATATATATTGCTTTAATATACTGTATTGGTGTTTCTCTTTCTGACTTAACTTCACTCTGTATAATAGGCTCCAGTTTCATCCGTCTCATTAGAACTGACTCAAATATGTTATTTTTTATAACTAAATAACATTTCATTGTGTATATGTACACAACTTCCTTATCCATTTGTCTGTTGGTGGGCATCTAGGTTGCTTCCATGTCCTGGCTATTGTAAACAGTGCTGCAATGAACATTGGGGTACATGTGTCTCTTTCAATTCTGGTTTCCTCAGTGTGTATGCCCAAAGCGACTGAACTGAACTGAACTGAAGAGATGATCTACAGAGTAAATTCCTACAGGTGGAAATGCTGAGTCAGAGAGAAGGTGAATTTAAAAATAAATTTATTTTTATTTCTGATCTTCACTTCAAAGATACTTCACACATTTGTAGTCATATAACAATAACAATCAGTGAAAGTGCTTGCTTTCTCAGGAGCTATTTGTATTTTAAGAATTTAGACATTTAGTTAATATGTGTTGTAAATGTTTTTCCAGGCCATTTTTAAAGGTGTTTTTTTTATTAATTGGAGGATAATTTCTTTACAATGTTGTGTTAGTTTTTGCCATACAACAAGGTGAATCAGCCATAAGTACAGGCCATTGTTGTTGTTTTTTTTTACCTTATTATGAAATTCTTCCATCCCGAGCTTTTAGATAATGTATGTGGCCAAATTTATCACTTTCTTCTTGTATGATTTCTGGACATTTCTCAGGAAGACTACTCATTCTCAGAAAGTTTTTTTTTTAAGAATTAGAAATTCATTCCAATTCCAAGATCATACTTTTTTAATCTGTGGGAGGATTGGAGAGTCTTAAATGCTTTGCTGGGGAATGTGAAGCTCATTTTTTAAGCAGTGTGGAATATTTGATGACTTTGATGAGGCTGGTGACATGATCTTCTTAATTCACTCACAGTTGTTTATTGAGCACCTTGTTACAGAGACATCATGCTAGGCACTGGATCTGATCATGCTCACGCTGACAAAGTGCTCCGTTAGTTTTAGCCTTTGCCTTCTCATATTCAGTCTATCATTAATTCTTATCATCAACTCCATACACTCTTTTTTTTCTCTCACTCGTATTTTAAATTTATGTTGGAATATTTTCAGATTTTCAGTATCTTGCCCCTATATTCAACTACTATCTCTCATAAATTTCTTCTCCTTTCCAAAATGTTGTCCATCTGTTTAAGGATTTTTATGTGATTATTTTTTCCAAAGAATTTTGACTTAGAAAAACCTGTCATATGTAAATATCCCTAATTATTGGTTCTCATGATGTGAAACATAAGGGACTCTGAAATTTTGCTAATTTTGACCTCGATTTGAAGGCTTTAATATATTAATAAATGATTAATACATGTAATTGGAGAAGGAAATGGCAAACCACTCCAGGATTCTTGCCTAGAGAATCCTGTGGACGGAGGAGACTGATGGGCTGCTGTGCATATGGTCACACAGAGTCAGGCACGACTGAAGCAACTTAGCATGCATGCATGCATTAGAGAAGGAAATGGCAACCCACTCCAGTATTCTTGCCTGGAGAATCCCAGGGACAGAGGAGCTTGGTGGGCTGCCATCTATGGGGTCGCACAGAGTCAGACACTACTGAAGTGACTTAGCAGTAGCAGCAGCAATACATGTAATAGAAGAATATGTTGACAAGTATATGAGTGAGGTTTTGCCATCCATTCCTTGCTGACAAAGCATTCTTTATTGAATTATGAACTAGCACTAAACTGAAAACAAATAGTGGATTTTTTTAGAGCTGAAGTACCTACTAATGGGCAAAGTCCATTTGGTGAAGAGAAGCGATGGTTCCTATAATAAACCTGTGCAGAAGGTCACAGAGACCCTGATATTTAAAATAGAAGAAAGCTACCAATGTACATCAGATGCTGAGGAAAGAAGTAGCAATTCCCTTCGACCATAGTCAATTTCCACCTGAAAATTTCCAAGTAGAGTAAATTGTTAACTTTAGAAAATAAATGTATCTTATGAAGTCCTAAGATTTCAAAGAGGAAAATATTTTACTAAAAAATCACAGTCAAGACCTTATGCAAATTTGGCCCAGCTCCTACAATCAAACATTGCAACCATAAAGTTATTTTGAGAAAAAGGATGGTCCTATCTAAGTAAATTGTTTTTGTGCATGAATTTTCTTTCTCTGTAAATACTCCATTCCACTTCCTAATCTTAGGAACATCAACTTAGATCAGTTTTCAGTACATTCATTGAGGTATTTCCCATTATTTAGTTATTTTTCATTATTAAGCAGAACTTATTTCTAGAGTACATCATGAGAAACACTGGACTGGAGGAAGCACAAGCTGGAGTCAAGATTGCCGGGAGAAATATCAATAACCTCAGACATGCAGATGACACCACCCTTATGGCAGGAAGTGAAGAGGAACTGAAGAGCCTCTTGATGAGAGTGAAAGAGGAGAGTGAAAAAGTTGGCTTAAATCTCAACATTCAGAAAACGAAGATCATGGCATCTGGTCCCATCACTTCATGGGAAATAGATGGGGAAACAGTGGAAACAGTGCCAGACTTTATTTTGGGGGGCTCCAAAATCACTGCAGATGGTGATTGCAGCCATGAAATTAAAAGACGCTTACTCCTTGGAAGAAAAGTTATGATCAACCTAGATAGCGTATTCAAATGCAGAGACATTACTTTGCCAACAAAGGTTTGTCTAGTCGAGGCTATGGTTTTTCCTGTGGTCATGTATGGATGTGAGAGTTGTACTGTAAAGAAAGCTGAGTGCAGAAGAATTGATGCTTTTGAACTGTGATGTTGGAGAAAACTCCTGAGAGTCCCTTGGACTGCAAGGAGATCCAACCAGTCCATCCTAAAGGAGATCAGTCCTGGGTGTTCATTGGAAGGACTGATGTTGAGGTGGAAATTCCAATACTTTGACCACCTGCTGCAAAGAGCTGACTCATTTGAGAAGATCCTGATGCTGGGAAAGTGAGGGCAGGAGGAGAAGGGGATGACAGAGGATGAGAT
>SJYT01042700.1:134511-155909 GCA_006410635.1 Cephalophus harveyi
AAAATTCTTAACTCACAGCAACATTATTTTTAAAAAATTCCCCTCTTCTCCCATTAAAAAAATCAATTTGTCTTTCTCTAAATATCCTGAAGGACATATTTTCATGTCACTTCCTGGACACAAAAAGTCCCTCCTATGTTCCACTCACAGATGTTTAATCACCCCTTTCTCTCCCATCTCTCCTTCTACCTGCTTTTCTCTCATGGGTCAAAAAATCATGACACTTCAAAAGGCACATGAGATGTTCAACTTTGATAATTTGTGTGTGTGTGTGTGTGTGTGTGTGTGTGCATGCACATGTGTGGGCTCAATCTTGTCTGAATCTTTACAACCCCATGGACTGTAGCCAGCCAGGTTCCTCTGTCCATGGAATTACATGTCCAGGCAAGAATACTGAAGCAGGTTGCCATTTCCTTCTCCAGGGAATATTCCCAACCCAGGAATCCAACCTTCCTTTCTTGTGTTTCCTGCGTTAGCAGGCAGATTATTTAGTTCTCATACAACCTGGGAAGCTCCCACTAATTGTTCAGTTCAGTTCAGTAGCTCAGTCGTGTCTGACTCTTTGTGAACCCATGAATTGCAGCACACCAGGCCTCCTTGTCCATCACCAACTCCCGGAGTTCACCCAAACTCATATCCATCGAGTCGGTGATGCCATCCAGCCATCTCATCCTCTGTCGTCCCCTTCTCCTCCTGCCCCCAATCCCTCCCATCATCAGGGTCTTTTCCCATGAGTCAACTCTTCGCATGAGGTGGCCAAAGTACTGGAGTTTCAGCTTTAGCATCAGTCCTTCCAAAGAACACCTAATTGTTAGAGAAATGCAAATCAAAACTACAATGAGGTACCACCTCACACTGTTCAAATGGGCCACCATTAAAAAGTCTACACATAACAAATACTGGAGAGAATGTGGAAAAAAGGAAACCTTCCTACACAATTGATGGGAATGTAAATTGGTACAACTGCTGGAAGACAGTGTAGAGGTTCCTCAAAGAACTCAAAGTGGAGTTGCCATGTGGTCCTGCAATCCCATTCCTGGGCACGTATCCAGAGAAAACTCTAATTCAGAAATATACATGAACTCCAGTGTTCATAGAAGCACTATTTACAATAGCTACCACATGGAAGCAATCTAAATGTCTGTCAACAGAGGAACGGATAAAGAAGATGTGGTACATATATACAATGGACTATTACCAGAAAAAGCAAGGGAATTCCAGGAAAACATCTACTTCATTGACTACACTAAATCCTTTGACTATGTGGATCACAACAAACTGGAAAATTCTTAAAGAGATGGGAATACCAGACCACCTTACCTGCCTCCTGAGAAACCTGTATGCAGGTGAAGAAGCAACAATTAGAACTTTACATGGAACAACTAATTGGTTCGAAATTGGGAAAGGAATACAACAAGGCTGTATATTGTCATCCTGCTTATTTAACTACTATGCAGAGTACATCATGTGAAATGCCAGGCTGGATGAATCACAAGCTGGAATCAAGGTTTCTGGGAGAAATATCAACAGCCTCAGATATGCAGTTCATGCTCTCTAATGGCAGAAAGTGAAGAGGAACTAAAGAGCATCTTGTTGAGAGTGAAAGAGGAGAGTGAAAAAGCTGACTTAAAACTCAGCATTCAAAAAACTAAGATCATGGCATCTGGTCCCATCACTTCATAGCAAATAGAAAGAGAGAAAGTAGAAACAGTGAGATTATTTTTTTGGGCTTCAAAATCACTGCAGATGGTGATCACAGCCACAAAATTAAAAGATGCTTTCCAATTGGAAGAAAAGTTATGACAAGCCTAGACAGCATATTAAAAAGCAGAGGCATCACTTTGCTGACAAAGGTCTGTCTTGTCAAAGCTATGGTTTTTCCAGTAGTCATATATGGATGTAAGAGTTGGACCATAAAGAAGGCTGAGTGCCAAAGAATTGATGCTTTTAAATTGTGATGTTGGAGAAGACTCTTGAGAGTGCTCTGGATAGCAAAGAGATCAAACCAGTCAATTGTAAAGGAAATCAACCCTGAATATTTGTTTGAAGGGCTGATGCTGAAGCTGAAGCTCCAGTACTTTGGTCACTTGATGGGAAGAGCTGATTCACTGGAAAAGACGCTGATGATGGAAAAGATTGAGGGTGAGAGGAGAAGGGGTGGCAGAAAATGAGATGGTTGGATGACATCACTGATTCAATGAATAAGAGTTTGAGCAAACTCCAAGAGATAGTGAAGGACAGGGAAGCCCCACGTGCTATAGTTCATGGGGTCACAAAGAGTCAGACTTGACTTAGCGACTGAACAACCACAGTATATATATGTTCTTTTTCAGATTCTTTTCCATTATAGATTAATTCAAGATATTGAGTAGAGTTTCCTGTGCTGTACAGCAGGTTCTTGTTGTTTATCTATTTTATATATAGTAGTGGATATCTATTAATGCCAAATTCCTAACTTATCCATCCCTCCCCTTTCCCTTTTGGTACTCATTAGTTTGTTTTCTACGTTTGTCTTATTTTTGTTTTGTAAATAAGTTCATTTGTATCATTTTTTTAGATCCCACATGTACGTGATATCTCTAATTGTCAAGTGGTTAAATATTTGAACTAATAGTAAGTTTGAACTGGTCTTTATATGGAAGGTAACTATGGTATAGAAAGAGTAGGTGAGAGTTGAAATTAGAAGACATGGATCTTAGTCCTTCTGCCACATTTGAGCTGCTAACTTTAGCATAGTCCCTTAACTTCTTGGAAGCTCAGTTTTATTTGTAAAATAAGGGTTACAAATGGCAGATTCTTTGTGCAAATCAAAAGAAAAAAACATAGGTTTACACTTTAGACTATCATCAGTTTTCAAATGTGAGATACCGTTATCACTACAGATTGTGATGTAATTAGCACTGAACGATGACAGCAACAATACTCAAGCCTGTTAGGCTTCCCTGGTCGCTCAGACAGTCCTCTACTAGGTAACATACTAGGTGGCATATATTCAGTATCCATCCAGAGTGCCTGCTTTGTACTTTTTTTTTTTTTTTCTTAACTGTAGTTCACTAGTTGTATCATAGGTAAATTACATAGTGCTTACATTTATCTTTGTAATAACATATTTTTATAATACAGATATAATAGACTATCATTTTACGGAAATATTAATTTATTATTAACTTTTCCTTGAATAGAAAAGGCATTTATCTTTTTTAAAAAAGGAGTTGAAGTCATTTCTTTATTTAAAGATCAGACCTCTTCACTACCCATTAAATAGAAGTCATCTTTCCTTGTAATTTAGAAATCATTACCTAAAAGTGACCCTTCTGCACCTGTCTAATAGCCTCAGTGTCAGAGGGGAGCTCAGATGCAGGCACAGAGGAAGTCATGACCTCCTGCTCCCAGAGGGCTGCTGGTCATCATTATGCAAAACATGCAGACGGTGCTTCACGCAGCCAGCGAGCCTCTTGGTCCCTGCGTAGTTCATCACCAGCTTGGAAAATACGCTGTAGCGGGCTCGCCATGCAGGGTTGAGACAGATCAGGTATAAGCTCAGTCATTTGCCTGCTTGACATCCAAGTTTTCATCACTTTATCCTTTTGTCCTGTGACCACCTCAGGCAGTCTCCTTGTCGAGAATCTAAAGGAGCAGCTGTTCCATACCTCACTCTCCAGTTGCTGCCGTGCAGACGCCTCTCTACTCAGGACCATATCCCCTCGACACACATCCCCACCAGTCTCCAGATGGAAAGAGACACGTGTACCCCAATGTTCATCGCAGCACTGTTTATAATAGCCAGGACAGGGAAGCAACCGAGATGTCCATCAGCAGATAAATGGATAAGAAAGCTGTGGTACATATACACAATGGAATATTACTCAGCCATTAGAAAGAATGCATTTGAATCAGTTCTAATGAGGTGGATGAAACCCAAGCCCATTTTACAGAGTGAAGTAAGCCAGAAAGACAAACACCAATACTGTATGCTAACACATATATATGGAATTTAGAAAGATGGTAACGATAACCTTGTATGCGAGACAACAAGAGACACAGATGTATAGAACAGTCTTTTGGACTCTGTGGGAGACGGCGAGGGTGGGATGATTTGGGAAAATGGCATTGAAACATTTATATTATCATATGTGAAACGAATCAGCAGTCCAGGTTTGATGCATGATACAAGGTGCTCAGGGCTGGTGCACTGGGATGACCCAGAGGGATGGGATAGGGTGGGAGATGGGAGGGGGGTTCAGGATGGGGAACACATGTACACCTGTGGCAGATTCATGTCAGTGTATGGCAAAACCAATACAATATTGTAAAGTAGTTAGCCTCCAATTAAATAAATTTATATATTTTTTTAAAAAGTATCCAAAAAGCACTTCCTTCCTTTTCATTTCATACCTTTTGCTAAGAAGAAAAATGTTCAAAATATCCGTTATCTGACAAGTGAAAGAAAGGTCATTGGATTAGAAAAAACACTGTAGAGGAAGTCATATTTCATAATTTTATTTAAAAAATGAATTTATTTCCAAATCATAGCATTACATTACCCCAAATTATTAAGCAATAACTTCAAGTGTGATATAAGCAAGTAGTCCATATCTGATCTTATTTGCAAGTGTAATGAAAGTGAAAGGCGCTCAGTCGTGTCTGACTCTTTGCGACCCCGTGGACTATACAGTCCATGGAATTCTCCAGGCCAGACTACTGGAGTGGGTAGCCATTCCCTTCTTCAGGGGATCTTCCCAACCCAGGGATCGAACCCAGGTCTCCCACATTGCAGGCAGATTCTTTACCAGCTGAGCCACCAGCCCTCTGATCTTATTTAATACCTTTCAACAGCGTTATTAAGAAAATAGTATTTTACATAGTTCATTAAAAATGTTTTAATTTAAGCACATTTTAAACACATAAGAAATGTAAAGATGTGTTTTAAATAATTTGGAGATTATGAAAACATGTTTTATAATAATTTTGTGGCTATTACCTCTCTGTTTAAAGTCATGACCTTTCTAAAGCATTAAAACAAATAACCTTACACAGTGACAATTTAGTATAAATTTCTGTAGCAAAGACTGCACACTAAAATCTTAGTAAATTAAATTTTAATTTTAAAATTTCCCTTTAATAGTTAGCTAACTATCCTTAAACCTTTTTTTATTTATAGTTTTCCTAGTTTTTTTTTTTTTCTTTATAAATAGCTGGTGGGTAAACTCATCTGCTTCCCTTCTAAAAGAAAAAAAAAAAAAAACTCTTTCAAAATCAGATGTTTACAGTAATTCTCAAAATTGCAATTGCTATTATTGAACTGAAACAGTTGTGATGACACCTGTGACAACCAATGCAAATAAAAACAAACAAAGCTATGCTCAATTTGATAAATTCATCATTTATCAGTAGGCTGGGATCTCTCAAGGTTCATAGGGGAAACTAAAGAGGTTTTTAATATCACATGATATTGTCAATACTCACGGCAAGGATCACATTCTAGTGATCACATTTCTAATCTTAGGAAATCAGAAGGTAGTGTGTGTGCTAAAATCCCCTTGCAAAGTGAATCATACTTTAGGCTGAATTTCATTTAGAGGGTCAAGCCAGGACCTAGTTTACTATCCCATATTATGATGTGGGTGTGCTTGTATTAAATCACTTTCAGAGAAAACACTCTTCTTTTTAAATGATAACTACATGATGGTATTTTTCACATAAATAACAGTATTAGTCACTTAAGTGACAAAAGCATTATGGAAAAATTTAAAGGCTCAAGAAAAAGTGAAATTTGTATTTTAAAAAACAGTAATCTGTATGGCAAAATTTACAAATTGTAGACTTTCATAAATGAAAAGATGCTTTATGTCAAAAAATGAAGTTCATGGCCTATATGAATATAAACACTGATAAAATGAAATTTATATGATAAATAAAAAATTTTATAAAATTTATTGATTTTTTTAATGTGAAAATTTTTAATTCCTGTGAGATATAGAATACCACTTTAACCAAAACTTTGTGATTATTGTCATTTATTGTAAAAATTAAAAAGTACCACTAGAATAGCTGTTTACAAAGCTGCTGAAATTTTTGTTTCCAGTCGTTCATATTTTAAGAAACAGTGCAAAAATTTCTAATATCTGTTTTGAGAGAAAATGAAGAGAAAGATAATTATTTTTATTTGGCTCATTCAAAAGAGGATGAACTTCAAGACTGAAAATTGAGACTCTAATCAACTATCCCGAACAGTGACATATGGAACATAATGTATGTAGACTCCTTAAAGTTCAAGGCCTAGCATATGAAAATGTTCTCTGGAGCAATAAAGCAACCCGAATAGTTCATCACAAGACTAATTGTATGACAGACCTAGCGGCAACAGCACAGCTGTTAGGACATGTGGATCCAGAGGCCCACGAAGAAGTCATCACACCTGCAAGGACCTGGAGATGATTGTAGGATTAGAGGGGCTAAACCACAATCATGTGCAGATCAGACTTCATCATTATAGATAGAGCCAAGTCGCGTATATTTCCTCTACAGCATGCAAGGTAACTTCAGAAAGAAAATATAATTCAACATCTTAAAATGTATCCAAAGTATTCTCAAATCTATCTGTAGTGTAGATAGTTACATGATCTTCAAGTAACTGCTGCATTTTTAAAGATTATCAGTATAATTAATGCTGCTGATGGTTCAGTCAGTAAAGAATTTGCCTGCAATGCAGGAGACCACCTGTGATGTAGGAGACTGTCTACAATGCACAAGACCTGGGTTTGATCCCTGGGACAGGGAGGTACCCTGAAGAAGGAAATGGCAACCCACTCCAATATTCTTACCTGGGAAATCCCATGGATAGAGGAGCCTGGTGGGCTACAGTCCATGGAGTCACTAGAGTTGGACACAGCTTAGTAACTAAACCACCACCACTAGTGTGCAACAATAGCAACATATACTAGATTCTAAAAAATAGCATTAATACTATACTCTTAATTTTCAAACTATATCCTTAAAAAACTATGTAAAAACTATTTTACCCAATAATTTCAACTTTCTCCTTAATCATATAAAAGTTTAGTTTATAACTAATAAAGTAGACTCACTGAAGACTAAACCACAGTTTTTTTTCATGAATGTCTTCTATTGACTCTATTTTTTTTTTTTTCCTAAATGATAATGCTGATGGCCAGGGATAGAGAACAAGAAGGAAGACAGTGAAAAAAACTAACCAATCCAGAAAATGATATTTAGTCCTTGGATAATCAAGGGTTGATTACATAGATGTGTGTAACAGCTTTCATTTCTGAGCATTTCAAGGGAGGCTAAGATTCTTTTTACATAAAAGTGTAACTTAGAGGCAAAAGATTAGAAAGTCAAATTGTATCAAAGGTTGGCAAGGGTGTGAAACAGCAGGAACAATGGTTAGAAGTGGAGTCCGGTTTAGAGGGATGAGATGGGTGAGAGTCAGTGTGTGATTACCCTGTGGTGCCAGCCCCACTCCACAGAGAAACTCTTCAGCCACACATTAGAGAGGGCCTTTGAGTGGAAAGGGAATAAAAGACAGAGGGAGACGGAGGGGAAAATATGTACTAAAAACAATCAGAGGTTTCTTATCCATTCATCTGCTGATGGACATCTAGGTTGTTTCCATGTCCTGGCTATTATAAACAGTGCTGCAATGAACATTGGGGTACATGTGTCTCTTTCAATTCTGGTTTCCTTGGTGTGTATGCCCAGCAGTGGGATTGCTGGGTCATAAGGCAGTTCTATTTGCAGTTTTTTAAGGAATCTCCACACTGTTCTCCATAGTGGCTGTAATAGTTTGCGTTCCCACCAGCAGTGTAAGAGGGTTCCCTTTTCTCCACACCCTCTCCAGCATTTATTGCTTGTAGACTTTTGGATCGCAGCCATTCTGACTGGTGTGAAATGGTATCTCATTGTGGTCTTGATTTGCATTTCTCTGATAATGAGTGATGTTGAGCATCTTTTCATGTGTTTGTTAGCCATCAATTCTCCAGGTAAGAACACTGGAGTGGGTTGCCATTTCCTTCTCCAATGCATGAAAGTGAAAAGTGAAAGTGAAGTCGCTCAGTCGTGTCCGATTCTTAGCGACCCCGTGGACTGTGGCCCACCAGGCTCCTCTGTCCATGGAATTTTCCAGGCAAGAGTGCTGGAGTGGGGTAGGCAGTTCTATTTCCAGTTTTTTAAGGAATCTCCACACTGTTCTCCAGAGTGGCTGTACTAGTTTTCATTCCCACCAACAGTGTAAGAGGGTTCCCTTTTCTCCACACCCTCTCCAGCATTTATTGGTTGTAGACATTTGGATCGCAGCCATTCTGACTGGCGTGAAATGGTACCTCATTGTGGTTTTGATTTTCCTTTCTCTGATAATGAGTGATGTTGAGCATCTTTTCATGTGTTTGTTAGCCATCTGTATGTCTTCTTTGGAGAAATGTCTGTTTAGTTTTTGGCCCATTTTTTGATTGGGTCGTTTATTTCTCTGGAATTGAGCTGCATGAGTTGCTTGTATATTTTTGAGATTAGTTGTTTGTCAGTTGCTTCGTTTGCTATTATTTTCTCCCATTCAGAAGCCNTCTGTATGTCTTCTTTGGAGAAATGTCTATTTAGTTCTTTGGCCCATTTTTTGATTGGGTCGTTTATTTTTCTGGAATTGAGCTGCAGGAGTTGCTTGTATATTTTTGAGATTAGTTGTCAGTTGCTTCATTTGCTCTTATTTTCTCCCATTATGAAGGCTGTCTTTTCACCTTGCTTATAGTTTCTTTTGTGGTGTAGAAGCTTTTAAGTTTAATTAGGTCCCATTTGTTTATTTTTGCTTATATTTCCAGTATTCTGGGAGGTGGATCATAGAGGATCCTGCTGTGATGTATGTTGGAGAGTGTTTTGCCTATGTTCTCTTCTAGGAGTTTAATAGTTTCTGGTCTTACATTTAGATCTTTAATGCATTTTGAGTTTATTTTTGTATATGGTGTTAGAAAGTGTTCTAGTTTCATTCTTTTACAAGTGGTTGACCAGCTTTCCCAGCACCACTTGTTAAAGAGATTGTCTTTACTCCATTGTATATTCTTGCCTCCTTTGTCAAAGATATGGTGTCCATAGGTGTGTGGATTTATCTCTGGGCTTTCTATTTTGTTCCATTGATCTATATTTCTGTCTTTGTGCCAGTACCATACTGTCTTGATGACTGTGGCTTTGTAGTATAGCCTGAAGTCAGGCAGCTTGATTCCTCCAGTTTCATTCTTCTTTCTCAAGATTGCTTTGGCTATTCGAGGTTTTTTGTATTTCCATACAAATTGTGACATTATTTTTTCTAGCTCTGTGAAAAGTACCATTGGTAGCTTGATAGGGAATGAGCTGAACAGTGAGCTGAACAAAGGCACTTTAATTCAGTCAGGCAGATGGGCAGGGTTCCTTTGAAGCACAACATTATGTATGATTATAATAGCAAAAGCAACAAAAAACAAGTCAGAAAAACAGTTTGTAACATGGAGTCAGAATTGGCTTCTTCTCTGCAGCAGGGTCAGAACTGGCTTATTCCCTGCAACGATTCCCCACTGTCAAAGTCTGTTCCACAATCTTGTGGATCAAAGGGTGAAGACGGTTCTGCTTAGTCAGATGGCTCTTTCTGGGAGTTTCCACCATCACTGCCAGTTTCTCAAATGTTAAGATTTGTCTTCATTTTGTTCCTCTTTTGGTGTCTATTTTACACCTGTAGACTTAGAAATATTAAACTTCAAATCCACGAGTCAGCATCTCAAGTTAAGAAATTTAGCACTTTTCTATGTATGGGAAGATGCAAGAGTCAGGGCTCATTAAAATTATTTCCTTGATGTGTACCTCAGCCATCTGAGGCCTGTAATGCTGTATTCTTAGTGTTTCCTCAGGGTTCACCACAGGGAGTGGCTGCAGTCCAATGACTGCCAGGTGGCAGGCACTCCCCTTCCTCAGGGTTCACTAGCTCATGTTGAAGGACTGCAATTGCTGATTCCATTTCTCAGGTCTTCCCCTCTTGGTCATGCATTTGACCAATATTTGGGAGGCATTTCCCAAATATGATCAACTTTTGTCCCACAGCACTGGGAGGCTCATCCTCATTCAAGCAAACATTCTTGATAGCTCACTCCAGGTGTTAAGGTTTAGAACAGGCCCCATCAATAATTAAAAATTCTCTGGATTCTAGCTACAATCCAGGAGACATTTTCCCTTGTTGCTTTTTCTCATATCTAGAATCACACTACTGCAATTATTTTATGTTACAAATATGATTTCCTTAAAGTGTTTATCTTAGAAGTTTTGTTGGAGGCCTAATTATATATTAGTTACTTCAAGAGACAACAATCTTATAAATTAAACAGGATATAAGTAATGCATAGTTCAGCAAGGAGATACAGTGTGCAATTTGAAAACAAAGAACAAATTTAAACGATAACTAGTATAGCTAGTTGTAATCCAGTTGCAGTAAATGAGTAACCAAAGGAGCCAAAGCTGACTTAATGAGCTATCTGCTGTTTCGTTGTACTGCCATGCATACTTATGCATGGCTTAATCTTTGAGGCAAGCATATGTTGCTGGCAGGATCAACCAAGAAGAGAAAAAAATATAAATGTTCCAAAATGTACAATCTACAAAACCATTAAAAGTCATATTTAATTGAAAGAGAAGGTCTTTCTTACAGCTGGAATATACAGGTTTAAACCAGTAATCCTTTTAGATAGAAACCATAAAAGTTACAAGCATATTTACCAGTTTACTCAGTTCTCTGTAACTAATCCTTTTTGTTAGCAGATTTATGAAGTCATCAGTTTTCTCATTAGGATTCTTCAATTTTTTGCTCAGTTCAATATCATGTTCTAAAAGTCAGAAACTTGTATATATCTGAAAGTACTTTTTATAAATCTTCTTGAAGAGGAGACATTTGTATTTCCATACAAATTGTGAAATTATTTGTTCTAGTTCTGTGAAAAATATTATTAGTACTGGATAGGGATTACATTGAATCTATAGATTGCTTTGGGTAGCATACTGATTTAGTGTTTTATAGTTTTATATATACAGGTCTTTTGTTTATTTAGGTAGATTTGACCTAAGTATTTTATTTTTTTTATTGCAATGGTGAATGGAATTGCTCCTTAATTACTTTTTCTCTTTACTCATTATTAGTGTATAGGAATGCAAGGGATTTCTGTGTATTAATTTTATAACCTACAACTTTACTATAATCATTAATTAGCTCTAATCATTTTCTGGTGGTGTTTCTAGGGTTTTCTATGTAGAGGATCATGACATCTGTAAACAGTGAGTTTTACTTCTTTTTTCCCATCTGGATTGCTTTCACTTCTTTTTCTTCTCTGATTGCTGTGGCTTAAATTTTCAAAGCTATGTTGAATACTAATGGTGAGAGTGGGTACCTTTGTTTTGTTCCCGACTTTAGGGAAAATGCTTTCAATTTTTCACCATTGAAGATAATATTTGCTGTGCATTTATCATGTGTGGCTTTTATTATGTTTAGGTATGTTCCTTCTATGCCTGCTTTCTGGACGGTTTTTGCCATAAATGGGTGTTGAATTTTGTCAAGGCTTTCTCTGCATCTATTGAGATAATCACATGTTTTTTATCTTTCAATTTGTTAATGTGGTTTATCACATTGATTGATTTGTGAATACTGAAAAGTCCTTGCAACCCTGGGATAAAGCCCACTTGGTCATGATGTATGATCTTTTTAATATGTTTTTGGATTCTGTTTGCTGGAATTTTTTGAGGATTTTTGCATTTATCCTCATCAGTGATATGGGCCTATAGTTTTCTTTATATACATGCATACATACATATATATATATATACACACACATGTATATATATATAGTGGCATCTTTGGGTGATGGTGGCCTCATAGAATGAGTTTGGCAGTTTACCTTCCACTGCAATTTTCTGAAAGAATCTGGGCACACATAGGTGTTAGCTCTTCTTTAAATTTTTTGTAGAATTCACCTGTGAAGACATCTGGTCCTGGCTTTTGTTTGTTGGATGATTTTTTTTATTACAGTTTATATTTCCTTGCTTGTGATGGGTCTGTTAAGATTTTCTATTTCTTCCTGGTTCAGTTTTGGAAGGTTATACTTTTCTAATAATTCATCCATTTCTTCCCAGTTATCTATTTTATTGTCATATAGTTTATGATGGTAGTCTCTTATGAACCTATTTCTGTGATGTCTCATGTGATTTCTCCATTTTTATCTCTAATTGTGTTGATTTCATTCCTCTCCCTTTTGTTCATTATGAGTCTGGCTAATGTTTGTCTCTTTATTTATCTGTTCAAAGAATCAGATTTTAGTATTGTTGATTTATGCTATAGTCTCCTTTATTTCTTTTTCATTTATTTCTCCTCTAATTTTCATTATTTCTTTCCTTCTACTAACCTTGAGGCTCTTCCTTTCTTCTTTTTCTATTTGCTTTAGGTGTAAAGTTTGGTTATTTATTTAATTTTACTCTTGTTTCTAGATGTAAGCTTGTATTGCTATGAACCTTCCCCTTAATACTGCTTTTACTGAATCACATAGGTTTTGGCTTGTTGTGCTATCATTTTTATTTGTTTCTATGCATATTTTAATTTCTTCCATGATTTGTTGATTATTCAGAAGCTTGTTGTTTAGCCTCCATATATTTGTATTTTTAATAGTTTTTTTTCTTTCTGTAATTGACATCTAATCTTACCATACTGTGGTCAGAAAAGATGATTGAAATGATTTCAATTTTTTTGAATTTACCAATTTTAGATTTATGGCCCAGGATATGATCTATCCTGGAGAATGTTCTCTGTGCACTTTAGGAGAAGGTGAAATTCATTGTTTTGGGGTGAAATGTCCTACAGATATCAATTATGTCTGACTGGCCCATTGTATCTTTTAAAGTTTGAGTTTCCTTGCTAATTTTCTGTTTGGTTGACCTATCTATAAGTGTGAGTGGGGTATTAAAGTCTCCCACTATTGTGTTATTGTTAATTTCCCCTTTCATACATGTTATCATTCCCTTACATATTGTGGTGCTCCTATGTTGGGTGCATATATATTTATAATTATATCTTCTTGGATTGATCCTTTGATCATTATGTAGTGTCCTTCTTTATCTCTTTTCATGGCCTTTATTTCAAAGTCTATTTTCTCTGATATGAGTATTGCTACTCTTGCTTTCTTTTGGTCTCCTTTTTCATGAAATACCTTTTCCAGCTTTTCACTTTCAGTCTGTATGTGTCCCTTGGTTTGAAGTGGGTATCTTGTAGACAGCATATGTAGAGATTTTGTTTCTGTATCCATTCAGCCAGGCTTTGTCTTTTAGTAGGGGCATTCAAACCATTTACATTTAAAGTAATTACTGATAAGTATGATCTTATTGCCATTTACTTTGTTGTTTTGGGTTGGAATTTATAGACCTTTTCTATGTTTCCTGTCTAGAGAAGATCCTTTAGCATTTGTTGAAGAGCTGGTTTGGTGATGCTGAATTCTTTCAGCTTTTGCTTGTATGTAAAGGTTTGCATTTCTCCTTCATATTTGAATGAGATCCTTGCAGGGTATAGTAATCTGAGTTGTAGGTTTTTTTTTTTTTTTTTTTTTTAATTTCATCACTTTACGTATGGCCTGCCATTCTCTTTTAGCTTGAAGAGCTTCTATTAAAAGATCAGCTGCTATCCTTATTGGAATCCCCTTGTGAGTTATTTGTTGCTTTTCTCTTTTTGCTTTTAATATTTGCTCTTTGTGTTTGATCTTAGTGAATTTGATTATTATGTGTCTTGGGGTGTTTTGCCTTGGGTTTATCCTGTTTGGAACTCTGCATTTCTTGAACTTGGGTGGGTATTCCCTTGCCCATTTTAGGGAATTTTCCAATTATTATCTCCTAAAATATTTTCCCATGCCCTTTCTTTTTTCTTCTTCTTCTGGGACTCTCCTGTGATTCCATTGTTGGGGTGTTTAACAATGTCCCAGAGGTCTCTGATTGTCCTAATTTCTTTTAGTTCTTTTCCTTTTTTCCTCTCTGCTTCATTTATTTCCACAATTCATCTTCCTCCTAATCTATCCTAACTTCTATCTCAGTTATTCTACCCCTGGTTGCCTGCAGAATGCTTTTGATCTCAGTTATTACATTATTTATTATTGATTGACTTTTTTTTATTTCTTCTAGGTCCTTGGGAGGAGAAGGCAATGGCACCCCACTCCAGTACTCTTGCCTGGAAAATCCCATGGACGGAGGAGCCTGGTAGGCTGCAGTCCATGGGGTCACTAAGAGTCGGACACGACTGAGCGACTTCACTTTCACTTTTCACTTTCATGCATTGGAGAAGGAAATGGCAACCCACTTCAGTGTTCTTCCCTGAAGAATTCAAGGGACGGGGAAGCCTGATGGGCTGCCGTCTATGGGGTCGCACAGAGTCGGACACAACTGAAGCAACTTAGCAGCCACAGCAGCAGGTCTTTGTGAAACATTTCTTGCATCTTCTCAATCCTTGTCTCTAGTCTATTTATCTGTCACTCCATTTTGCTTTCAAGATTTTTGATAATCTTTACTATCATTATTCTGAATTATTCAATTTCCAGGTAGACTCCCTATCTCCTACTCTTTTGTCTGGTTTGGAGGGCATTTATCATGTTCTTTTAAGTTCAGTTCAGTTCAGCTGCTCATATGTGTCCGATTCTTTGTGACCCCATGTCCCACAGCATGCCAGGGCTTCCTGGCCAACTCCAACTCCCAGAGTTTACCCATTGAACCAGTGATGCCATCCAACCATTTCATCTTCTGTCATCCCCTTCTCTGTTGCCTTCAATCTTTATCAGCATCAGAGTCTTTTCAAAAGAGTCAGCGCTTCGCATCAGGTGGCCAAAGTATTGGAGTTTCAGCTTCAATGTCAGTCTTTTCAATGAATATTCAGGACTGACCTCCTTTAGGATCTACTTGTTGGACCTCTTTGCTGTCCAAGGAACTCTCAAGAGTCTTCTGCATCATCACCGTGCAAAAGCATCAATTCTTTGGCACTCAGCTTTCCTTATAGTCCAAATCACATATTCATACATGATTACTGGAAAAAGTATAGCCTTGACTAGATGGACCTTTGTTGGCAAAATAATGTCTCTGCTTTTTAATATGCTATCTAGGATGATCATAACTTTCATTCTAAGGGGTAAGTGTCTTTTGATTTCATGGCTGCAGTCACTGTCTGCAGTGATTTGGGAACCCCCAAAATTAAAGTCAGACACTATTTCCACTGTTTCCCCATCTATTTGCCATGAAGTGATGGGACTGGATCTTAGTTTTCTGAATGTTGAATTAAGCCAAAATTTTCACTCTCCTCTTTCACTTTCATCAAGAAGCTCATTTGTTCTTTTTCACTTTCTGCCATAAGGCTTTTGTTATCTGCATATCTGAGATTATTGATATTTCTTCTAGCAATCTTGACTATAGCTTGTGCTTCATCCAATCCAGGATTTCTCATGATATATTCTGCATATAAGTTAAATAAGCAGGGTGAAAAGATACAGCCTTGACATACTCCTTTTCCTATTTGGAACCAGTTTATTGTTCCATTTCCAAGTTCTAACTATTGCTTCCTGACCTGCATACAGATTTCTCAAGAGGTGGTTAGGTGTGCTGGTATTCCCATCTCTTAAAGAATTTTACACAATTTATTGTGATCCACACAGTCAAAGTTTCATTGAGTTAGACAAGGCTATTGTCCTACTGTGATTAGATTGACTAGTTTTCAGCCTTGTCTTACTTAATGAAACTAATCCATGCCCTATGGGGCCACCCAAGATGGGTGGGTCATGGTGAAGAGGTCTGACAGAATGTGGTACACTGGAGAAGGGAATGGCAAACCACTTCAGTATTCTTGCCTTGAGAACCCCATGAACAGTATGAAAAGGCAAAATGATAGGATACTGAAAGAGGAATTCCCATGGTCGGTAGGTGCCCAATATGCTATTGGAGACCAGTGGAGAAATAACTCCAGAAAGAATGAAGGGATGGAGCCAAAGCAAAAACAATGCCCAGCTGTGCATGTGACTGGTGATAGAAGCAAGATCCGATGCTGTAAAGGCAATATTGCATAGGAACCTGGAATGTCAGGTCCATGAATCAAGGCAAATTGGAAGTGGTCAAACAGGAGATGGCAAGAGTGAACGTTGACATTCTAGGAATCAGTGAACTAAAATGGACAGGAATGGGTGAATTTAACTCAGATGACCATTATATCTACTACTGCGGGCAGGAATCCCTTAGAAGAAATGGAGTAGCCATCATGGTCAACCAGAGTCCAAAATGCAGTACTTGGATGCAATCTCAAAAACGACAGAATGATCTCTTCGTTTCCAAGGCAAACCATTCAATATCACAGTAATCCAAATCTATGCCCCAAACAGTAATGCTGAAGAAGCTGACGTTGAATGGTTCTATGAAGACCTACGAGGCCTTTTAGAACTAACACCCAAAAAAGATGTCCTTTTCATTATAGGGAATTGGAATGGAAAAGTAGGAAGTCAAGAAACACCTAGAGTAATAGGCAAATTTGGCCTTGGAATACAGAATAAAGCAGGGCAAAGGCTAATGGATTTTTGCCAAGAGAATGCACTGGTTATAGCAAACACTTTCTTCCAACAACACAAGAGAAGACTCTACACATGGACATCACCAGATGGTCAACACTGAAATCAGATTGATTATATTCTTTGCAGCCAAAGATGGAGAAGCTCTAAACAGTTAGCAAAAACAAGACCAGGAGCTGACTGTGGCTCAGATCATGAGCTCTTCATTGCCAAATTCAGAGTTAAATTGAAGAAAGTAGGGAAAACCACTAGACCATTCATCTATGACCTAAATCAAATCCCTTCTGATTATACAGTGGAAGTAAGAAATAGATTTAAGGGCCTAGATCTGATAGAGTGCCTGATTAACTATGGACTGAGGTTCATGACATTGTAGAGGAGATAGGGATCAAGACCATCCCCATGGAAAAGAAATGCAAAAAGGCAAAAATGGGTGTCTGGGGAGGCCTTACAAATAGCTGTGAAAAGAAGAGAAACAAAAAGAAAAGGAGGAAAGGAAAGATATAAGCATCTGAATGCAGAGTTCCAAAGAATAGCAAGAAGAGTTAAGAAAGCATTCCTCAACAATCTATGCAAAGAAATAGAGGAAAACGACAGAATAGCAAAGACTAGAGATCTCTTCAAGAAAATTAGAGATACCAAGGGAACATTTCATGCAACGATGGGCTCAATAAAGGGCACATAGTATGGACCTAACAGAAGCAGAAAATATTAAGAAGAGGTGGCAGGAATACACAGAAGAGCTGTACAAAAAAGATCTTCACGACCAAGATAATCACGATGATATGATCAGTCCGCTAGAGCCAGACAGCCTGGAATGTGAAGGTAAGTGGGCCTTAGAAAGCAGCACTAGGAACAAAGCTAGTGGAGGTGATGGAATTCCAGTTGAGCTATTTCAAATCCTGAAAGATGATGCTGTGAAAGTGCTGCACTCAATATGCCAGCAAATTTGGAAAAGTCAGCAGTGGCCACAGGACTGGAAAAGGTCAGTTTTCATTCCAATCCCAAAGAAAGGCAATGCCAAAGAATGCTCCAATTACCACACAATTGCCCTCATCTCACATGCTAGTAAAGTAATGCTCAAAATTCTCCAAACCAGGCTTCAGCAATATGTGAATCATGAACTTCCAGATGATCAAATTGGTTTTAGAAAAGGCAGAGGAACCAGAGATCAAATTGCCAACATCTGCTGGATCATGGAAAAAGCAAGACAGCTCCAAAAAAACATCACTTTCTGCTTTATTGACTATACCAAAGCCTTTGACTGTGTGGATCACAAGAAACTGTGGAAAATTCTGAAAGAGATGGGAATACCAGAGCACCTGACCTCCCTCTTGAGAAGTCTATATGCAGGTCAGGAAGCAACAGTTAGAACTGGACATGGAACAACAGACTGGTTCCAAATAGGAAAAGGAGTACGCCAAGGCTGTATATTGTCACCCTGCTTATTTAACTTCTATGCAGAGTACATCATGAGAAATGCTGGACTGGAAGAAATACAAGCTGGAATCAAGATTGTGGGAGACCAGCAGTGGCCTGAGAATGGATCAGATAGGGAGGCATCAGGTGCCCGCAAACGGGGCCTTTTTGCCTGAGGGCATGGGGTTCCTTGCAAACAAGAGCCCTTTTTACCAGGAGCCTGTTCACGAACCCCTAATGGTTAGGGACCCGTTCGCATATGAGGAGTCTCACGCCCTCCCTGATGAGTAGGAGGAAGCTGGGGTCCTGGACAGGCTTCTTAGTAAACATGTGAAGGTCACTTTCTCCCTCTGTGCTGAAATCGTAATTTTGTACTCATATGGTAAAAGAATGCAGTGCTTCGCTTCTTGGATTTCTTCCCAGAACTGGACTATAAAAATAAACTGCAAGGGGGCTTGTGCAGATTTGTTCCTCTGGCCGGAGTTGTGTGTATGTCTGTCCTTTGTGTGTCTGTGTCTCTTTGTCATTTCGCTCGCAGCAAAGATTGCTGGGAGAAATATCAATCACCTCAGATATGCAGATGACACCACCCTTATGACAGAAAGTGAAGAGGAACTAAACAGCCTCTTGATCAAAGTGAAAGTGAAGACTGAAAAAGTTGGCCTAAATCTCAACATTCAGAAAACAAAGATCATGGCATCTAGTCCCATCACTTCATGGGAAATAGATGGGAAAACAGTGTCAGACTTTTTTGAGGGGGCTCCAAAATCACTGCAGATGGTGACTGTAGCCATGGAATTAAGACACTTACTCCTTGGAAGACAAGTTATGACCAACCTAGATAGCATATTCAAAAGCAGAGACATTCCTTTGCCGACTAAGGTCCATCTACTCAAGGCTATGGTTTTTCCGGTGGTCATGTATGGATGTGAGAGTTGGACTGTGAGGAAGGCTGAGCACCAAAAAATTGATGCTTTTGAACTGTGGTGTTGGAGAAGACTCTTGAGAGTCCCTTGGACTGCAAGGAGATCCAACCAGTCCATTCTGAAGGAGATCAGCCCTGGGATTACTTTGGAAGGAATGATGCTAAAGCTGAAACTCCAGTACTTTGGCCACCTCATGTGAAGAGTTGACTCATTGGATAAGACTCTGATGCTGGGAGGGATTGGGGGCAGGAGGAGAAGGGACGACCGAGGATGAGATGGCTGGATGGCATCACTGACTCGATGGCCATGAGTCTGAGTGAACTCCGGATTTGGTGATGGACAGGGAGGCCTGGCATGTTGTGATTCATGGGGTCGCAGAATCGGACACGACTGAGCAACTGAACTGAACTGAACTGAAACAGTCAGATACGACTGAGCAACTGAACTGAACTGAAGTGAACACAGTCAAAGGCTTTGGCATAGTCAATAAAGCAGAAATTGATGTTTTTCTGAAAGTCTCTTGCTTTTTTGATGATCCAGCTGATGTTGGCAATTTGATATCTGGTTCCTCTGCCTTTTACAAAACCAGCTTGAACACCTGGAAGTTCACAGTTCACATATTACTGAAGCCTGTCTTGGAGAATTTTAAGCATTATTTTATTAGCATGTGAGGTGAGTGCAGTTGTGCAGTGGTTTGAACATTCTTGGATATTGCCTTTCTTTGGTATTGGAATGAAAAGTGACCTTTTCCAGTCCTGTGGCCGCTGCTGAGTTTTCCAAATTTTCTGGCATATTGAGTGCAGCACTTTCACAGCATCATCTTTCAGGATTTGAAATAGCTCAACTGGAATTCCATCACCTCCACTAGCTTTGCTTGCAGTGATGTTTCCTAAGGCCCACTTGACTTCACATTCCAGGCTGTCTCTCTCTAGGTGAGTGATCTCACCATCATGATAATCTGGATCGTGAAGATGTTTTTTGTACAGTTCTTCAGTGTATTCTCACCACGTCTTCTTAATATCTTTTGCTTCTGTTAGATCCATACAATTTTTGTCCTTTATTGAGCTCATCTTTGCATGAAATGTTCCCTTGGTATCTCTAATTTTCTTGAAGCAATCTCTAGTCTTTCCCATTCTATTGTTTCCCTCTATTTCTTTGCACTGATCATTGAGGAAGGCTTTCTTATCTCTCCTTGCTATTCTTTGGAATTCTGCATTCAGATGTTTATATCTTTCCTTTTCTCCTTTGCTTTTCACCTCTCTTCTTTTCATGCTCCTTTACTAGCTGACTATTTCTCTGCCTTTTTATTTCACTTATATTGCTCTGTTTGGGGTGGCCTTTCTGTAGACTGGAAGTTTGTGGTTCTTCTTTATTTTAGAGGTTGCTCCCTGTGGGTGAGTTTGGACTAGTGGCTTGTCAAGGTTTCCCGGTTAGGGAAGCTTGCATCTGTTTTGTGATGTGATGTGTGAAGCTGGATCTCTTCTCTCTGGAGTGCAATGAAGTGTCCAGTGTGAGTATTGGTTTGCTATGGGATTGGTGTGACTTTTGGAAGCCTGTATTTTAATGCTCAGGGCTCTGATCCTGCATTGTTGGAGAATTAGAGTGATATGTCTTGCTCTGGAATTTGTTGGCTCTTGGCTGGAGCTTGGTTTCAGTGTAGGTTTGCAAGCTTTTGAATGAGCTCTTGTTAGTTAATGTTCTCAGGATTCCAGAATTTTCTGGTGTTCCTAAGTTTTGGATTAACCTTCCTGCCTCTGGCTTTCAGTCTTATTCTTACATTAGCCTCAAGACTTCTCCATCCATACAGTGCAGTTGATAAAAAATCTAGGTTAATGGTGAAAAGCTTCTCCACAGCGAGGGACACACAGAGAGGTTCACAGATTTGCATGGACAAGAGAACAAGGAGAAGGGAAATGGTGGTGACCAGGAGGAGAAAGGGGGGATTGAAAAGCAGAGAGAGCAATGTAGCCAGTAATCAATTCTCTATGTGCTCACCACAGTCTCGAACACACAGTTAGGTTCATGGAGTTACTTAGAGAAGAGCAGAGGGAGGAGGGAAATAGAAGTGGCCAGGAAGAGAAGAAGGGGAGTCAATAGGGGAGAGACAAATCTAGCCAGTAATCAATTCCCTAAGTGTTCTCCACAGCCTGGAACACACAGAGAGATTAATAGAGTTAAGTAGAAAGGGAAAGGTAAGGGAAGAGATAGAGGTGACCTGGTGGAGAAAACGGAGAGTCAAAAGGGGAGACAGCAATCAAGCCAGTAATCACACCCATAAGTAAAAATGGATACTGAAGATTAGATTCTTAAATGTACAAAATTGATAACAAATACCAGAAAACAAAGATTTAAAATCTAGAGCTTAAACTCCCCAAAATACAATATTAAAAATACAAACAAAATCAATCACAAAAATATTAAATATATATATATATATGATATTTATGTTAAAAATAGAGTCTCT
>SJYT01042700.1:156211-177951 GCA_006410635.1 Cephalophus harveyi
GGTCTCTTTTTTGCAAGGTAATAATAGGTTATAAAAATGATAATTAAAGGATTAATAAATAACTTAAAATTTAAAAAATGGAAAATGATAATAGTAAAAATATATCTAGGTATTTTTCTGGAGCTATCGTGGGCAGTGTGGGGTCAGTACAGTTTCAGGAAATTCCTTGTTCCAGCTTATACTTCTTCTCAAGGTCTATGGGTCTCTTCCAATGCTTAGTCAATGTTAACTGCAGGGTTTTAATCTGTTGTACCTTTCAATTCCAGAGTGGTTCCTTCTTCTTTGTTTATTTTGGCTTCCTGTGTTTGCGAGTCTCTTCAGTGTCTAATTTCCATCCTGACAGAAGGGGATGAAGGTGGTCACTTATTTAGGCTCACTTGTTCAGTTGTGTTGTGGGGAGGGAGGAATATTGTAAACAAATATCACTGGCGAGTGTGGGGAGTGCTCACAGTGTATTGAGCACACTGGGTTTGCCCCAGCTCACGGTGGCATGTGCTTTCCCAGTCTACACTGCTCAGGCTCCAGGTTGCTCAGGAAGGGTACAGTCCAACTGTCCAAATCACGCCCTGCATTTAGTGCACTTCCCAGGTCTAAGCTGCTCAGGTTCAGGTTCTCAGTTATTCCACAAAAGCACAGACTCAGTTGGGCTTGCGTTTTGTGCCCTTCCCAAGTCCAAGCAGCTCAGGTGATCAGGGGCTTGGCGAGTGCACTGTCCCAGGTGTGCTGTGCCTCTTAATGACCTGCCCCAGTCCAGTTGCTCAGTTTCCCAGGTGTACCGTGAAAGCACCATCTCAGGTGTGTCTCCTTTCGGGAGATGATCTCAGGCTGTGATCCTCCTGGAAGATGTCAATCATCCAGGATCCTAGGAAGACATGGTTAGCAACTGGGAACTTGCTCACAGTTTGGTGGAAGATGCCCTCTCTGGCACCAAGATTTCCCCTTGCCTTCTGGGTGTGGCTGTTGCACGCCTGCCTCTCTGCCTCTGGCAGGGAGAGTGGCCAATCTGGAGCTGGCTAGCTCTCCTTTGGTATTCGCTCAATCCTTTGTTCTGTGAGAGAGTCAGCTTGTGCCTTAGGTTAGAGCTTTCTGTGGGAAAGTTCTCTCTCTCTCTCTTTTTTAAATTTTTCCTCTGGCTATCCCACAGTTTGGGTTGCTGTGTCATGTTAGCTCCCTCAGATTGTCCTCAGAGCATTCGGGTTTGGTCCTTACCCTAAGCATGCAACCTGCACCTCCCTGTTTGACCCCTCTTGCTGATGGTGGCCACAAGCATCTGGGCTGCTTTTCCACTGGAAGTTGCAGTTAGGCGTGTATTTCATGTGTGTGTGTGTGTTTTCCTGGTTATAAAAACCCTCTGAGATTCCAAAACTTCCCACAGACCTCCCTGGTAAGAGGGTTTCCTGGTGTTCGGAAACTTCTCCTCCTTCATGACTCCCTCCCCAGGATGGATCTCCACCCCTAACTCTTTTGTCTCTCTTTTTGTCTTTTATATTTTGTCCTACCTCCTTTGAAGAGAATGGGCTGCATTTCTGGGTGTCTGGTGTCCTCCACCAGTGTTCAGAAGTTGTTTTGTGGAAGTTGCTCAGCATTCAAATTGATCTTTTGATGAATTTGTGGGAGAGAAATTCATCTCCCCATCCTCTTCCTCCACCATCTTAGGACTGCCCCCGTGCTCTTATGATTTTAATATCTCTAGTATGTGCCCCAAAGTTCTTTCCTCTGGGATAGATGAAATATTGCCCATTATAAGTTTGATAATACCAACACACAAAAGAAAAGACATAGGGAAATTCTAACACAGGCAGCACAAATTCCAGCATAAATGGACAGACAAATCAATTCTCAAATCAGGTAAATAAATTTACCCTGCAAAACAAATGAACTAATTCCAACTAGACTATCCACCCCCACAAGAAGTAGCTTCCCAATAAACCAGTTTCAACTGAATCAGTTCCCAAATCAGATAAATCAATTTACCCTACAAATGAGCTAATTCCGACGAAGGTGGGCTTGCCCCACAAGAACTAGTTCCCCAATGAACTAGTTCATGGGAGGGTTCAGCAACACTTCCCCTCTTCAACAGGGTACCCTAATCAAATTGACTTTTCTCTTAAAAGAAAAGCCCAAATTGGGGGTGGGGGTGGGTGTTCCCGATGTGCTGAATGGAGTGACTTACCCTCCAAAATTGAACCTGTCAGCTCATAAAACCAAAGATCTCATAAAACAAGTGGATATGTTGCTTCCATGTGGCAAAACCAATACAATATTGTAAAGTAAAAATAAATAAATAAATGAAATAATAATAATAAACAAGTGAATAGTCTGGACTGGCTATCGAATTAGGTAGCCTTACCTTACAAATGAAATTGAGGCTGTCAACTCATAAAAGTGTTGTCAGTTCCTTGTCTCAACTGCTGAGCCCTGGGTCAGCCAGTGCTGCTTCAGTTAATTTTGAAGGAAAGAAGCTCAGGACAAATGGTCCTGGCAGCTTCTAGTGTTGTGCCCCAATATTCCTTGATTAGGGTTGGCGAGCCACAAGCAGCAAGGCTCCTGGCTGGCTAAGCCAAACTATTACTGTAACCTCAAAATAACCATTTGTTGGGATCTGGATGCCATTTTCTTTTGTAGAGTCAGAGTGAAAGAAACAAAGAGTGAAAGAAACATTCTGTCAAAATGCAGAATAGAGACAGAGAGGCAGTAGGGAAGTAAAGTGAAAGGGACTTCAGTCTTGCAAAACATCTCCAAAGGAATGGCCAGTCTTTGGAATGAGTGCATTAATCTCTTCTATTCACAGGTGGGTAGGGTCAGATTATCTCTCTATGAGCTGAACAAAGGCAGTTTAGTTTATAGTCAGACAGAGGGGCAGGGTCCTTTGAAGCATGCCATTTTGTATGATTATAATAACAAAAACAATGAAAAACAAATCAAAGGAACAATTTCCAACAGCCGGTCATAACTGGCTTCTTCTCTGCCCAAAACTACACATAACCTCTGAAATACCTAATTATGTCCATATCCACTCCCTTGTTTGCAAATCACTGCTGTGCTGAACCACACATTTTGGTGGGATGTGTCATATTCTTAACTAACTGTGTGCAGAAATAAATATTTCAGTCTTTGTGTGGGTACTCAGGCTTCCCAGGTGGTACTAGTGGTAAAGAAACCACCACCCAATGCAGGAGACTTAAAAAACATGGATTTGATCCCTGAGTCAGGAAGATCCCCCAGAGGAGGAAATGGCAACCCACTCCAGTATTCTTTTCTGGAGAATCCCATGGCCAGAGGAGCCTGGTTGGTTATGGTCTATAGGATCACAAAGAACTGGACATGACTGAAGCGACTTAGCATGTGGGTATACTCAGGCGTCTCTTATTCAAAGAAGTGAAGATATTGAAAGCTTTCACTACTTACTTGTGTGTTCATTCTTTTTTGGATGTTTTCTCTCCCTGTTTCTCCTTTTTTTCTTTTCTCTCATGCATCTGGGATAGTATTAGTAGATGGTAGTTAGAACTGGTTCCAAATTGGGAAAGGAATACATCAAGGCTGTATATTGTCACTGTGCTTATTTAACTTATATGCAAAGAACATCATGTGAAATGCTGGGCTGGATGAAGCACAAGCTGGAATCAAGATTGCTGAGAAAAATATCAATAACTTCAGATATGCAGATGAAACCACCCTATGGCAAAAAGTGAAGAGGAACCTCTTGAAGAAAGTGAAAGAGGAGAGTGAAAAAGCTGGCTTAAAACTCAACTTCAAAAATTAAGATCATAGCATCCAGTCCCATCACTTCATAACAAATAGATGGGGAAACAGTGGAAACAGTGACTGACTTTATTTTCTTGGGTTCCAAATCACTGCAGATGGTGACAGCAGCCATGAAATTAAAAAACGCTTGCTCCTTGGAAGAAGAAAAGCTATGACCAAACTAGACAACATATTAAAAAGCAAAGACATTACTTTGCCAACAAAGGCCCATCTAGTCAAATCTATGGTTTTTCCAGTGGTCTTGTATGGATGTGAGAGTTGGACTATAAAGAAAGCTGAGTGCCAAGGAATTGATGCTTTTCAACTGTGGTGTTGGAGACGACTCTTGAGAGTCCATTAGACTGCAAAGAGATCAAACCAGTTGATCATAAAGAAATCAGTCCTGAATATTCATTGGAAAGACTGATGCTGAAGCTGAAACTCCAATACTTTGGCCACTTGATATGGCCAAAGTCAGTATGGAACTGACTCACTGGAAAAGTCCCTGATGCTGGGAGGGATTGGAGGAAGGAGGAGAAGGGGATGACAGAGGATGAGATGGTTGGATGGCATCACTGATTCAATGGACGTGAGTTTGAGCAAGCTCTGGGTGTTGGTGGTAGACAGGGAAGCCTGGCTTGCTGAAGTCCATGGGGTAGCAAAGAGTGGAACATGACTGAGCAACTGAACTCAGTTAGAACTGTATGTCAGAATTGGACCTGTATTCTCTCAGGTTCATTCCTCGAAATTGTTTTCAGCAGGAAGTCTCCTCTAGATTGTGTTTCTGAGACTTCTGTGTGTGCAGGTTTCCTGGTGGACTCATATTAATTGTAGCTTCTGATGGGTGTTTGAAGAGAGAGAAAAGAAGGTACAGAGTATTCCTCTCTCTCTACTTTCCTTGGGGAAGTCTCTGACAGCAGCTGTTCATGACTCTAGCTTTTAGTGTGAAGAGAAAAAGTTAAAATTTTACATAACCTCCTGCTCCTTCTGCCTCTGTAAGTCAGCTTGCTCCTTGCAAAGTCTGGATCACATAGGTCACGTAGTCTCAGAAAGAGGGGACTCACAATACTAGGAACTGGAGCTTATCTCACTCACCATTGTCCTGCTCTTTGCAATCGTCCAGACCCTGCAAACCCACTTAATCATGCCTGTCCATGTATAAAAACTCTGTAACCCCTGTGTTTGGGGCTCAGAACTCGGATTGTTAACTCCTCTGGGTCCCCTGGTGTAAAAAACCTGAGTTCTCCAATTCTCCAAGTGTGGTGCTTGGTTTCTTGAGTACTGGTTTCTGCAACAAGTGAACATGACTGCTAATGTTTTAGCTTCTGCCAGATCATTCTGGCCATAGTGGTAAGTTTCCACCTTCTCTCTTTGTCTCTTCAGCCTCGGGGTAGTAGTAGCTTCTTATTGTTGTTAATCTTTCTAATCTGTCAACTTTATGTTTTCATTGTCATGTCTATTTCAGGTTGTTGCCATTTCTCAGTAGGTCTCAATGCGCTGTGCTAAGTCGCTTCTGTCATGTCCAACCTAAGAGAACCCATGGCACACCAGGCTCTTCTGTCCATGGAATTTTCCAGGCAAGAATACTTGAGTGGGTTGGCATGCCCTTCTCCAGTTTTTATTCATACTGTCGACTAAAAAATTATAGTCACAACATGAAAGTAGAGAGTTATTTTATTTGGTTGCAATGTTTAGGACTCTGAGCCTGAAGACAGCATCTCAGTAGCTCTGAGGAAACTGCTCCAAGGAGGTAGGGGGGAAGTCAGACTACATACAAGTTTCCAACAAAAGGAGTAGGTAGTCTGAGCATCAAAGATCAGGTATCAAGTTAAGGAATTTAGTATGCTATGTATGGGAAAATGTAAGCCTCTGGGCTCATCAAATTCATTCCTTTCATATGCACTTCAGCTACCTGGGGCCAATCCTTTTTCCTTGTTCACCTCTTTCATTCCCCCAGATCCTCAGCAATCACTGTAAGGGGCTGAGAGCATCACCTGGATAGCAGTTTGGGGAACCTCATTCACATTTGGAGGCTGGAAATTGCTGATGGCTGTGACATTTCTTATTTATGAAAATGACAGGAGATATTTTCATTCCACAGTACCTCTTATTTAAGATGCATTCACTTTTTTTTTTTTTTCCATTCCTGGAATTTGCCATGATATTTCTCTGGTTGCTTATGTCTCTATTTTGCTTTGCCAGTGAATCTTATCTTATCCTTTTTTTTTTTTTTTTTAAAGCTATCTCCAACTTTTCCTCCTTTGAGTCTCAGTTAAGATTTTTTTCCCAGGACATTGTCTCAGTCTTCTTTCTTCTTTTAGTCTGGATTAAGAACCTTGATTCTGTGCTCTCATGTGTTTTGTACTCCCCCAGTATCTAACTGAATTGCATTAGGATTTTATTTTTAGTTTGTATCTTTCATTAGTCTGTAGCACAAAGGTCAAACCTATATTGAAAGCATTTAGCATCATATGCCCAGTACCTAGCAGCAAATGCATAATGAACACTCAATAGACTGCTATTGGTTATATATGTATTGTTGAATGAAACTCACTTATTTTATTCTAATGACCTTAGTTGTTTATGTGCCTATTTTCCCCTTTAAGTCATAAGTTTCTTGATTGCAAGGAATTAGTGTTATCCCTCATGTCTACAGCATGAAGTTCTATACCCACATAGTATAAAAAGTACATACAAGACACAAATGATTTTGAACACTAAGCATTATTTTTGAAAAGGAGTAAATAGAAGTTCACAAAGGTTAAGTAAACTGACTAAGGTCATCAAACTAGGATCTAATGGTGAGACTAGACTCCAGTTTCCTAATTCATAGTTTGTTGATCTTTTATAGTTATCAAATCTTCTGAGTTCAATAATATGTCCTATGCCATTAATTTAACAATTACCTTCTTTACAGATTTATGCTATGTAAGTCTTAATAACAATGGACTACAGAATTAAATATTTGTCTTTAATTTTTTAAAAGGAAGGAAATACCTATCAATTACATGCATAGACAATTATCCCCCCAAAATGAAAAAAAAATGCATCAACCAAAACTTGTTAAACAATATTCATAGCAGCCTTTTCCACAATAACCAAAACTAGTAACAACCCAAATGTCCACCAGCATAAGAATAGATAAATTGTGATATATTTTACAGTGAAACACCACCTGACATTAAAAAGTACTAAACTACTGATGTGTATAACAACATGACTGATTACCATGCTGATTCAAAGAAGCCAGACACAAGACAGTACATACTGTATGATTTAATTCATATACAGTTCAAGAATAGACAAAAAGTAATCTATATTGAGAAAAGAATGGTGCTTGTCTGTGTGTTAAGGTGAGGATAAGCTGAGAAGTAGCATGAGACAAAGGTTCAATATCTTTCTTGGGTGGTAGTTATAAAGGTGTATATAAATTGCCAAAACATGAAGCTGAACATTTAAGAACTGTGCATTTTATTAAATATAAATTGTACTTCAATAAAAACAAAATAATGGAGAGGTGCTTTTCTGGAAATAATCTTCCATTGATCCTAAAATCACATTATGTATTGCTTCTATAAAAGGCTAGACTTGATAATGAGGGACACCAATATTGAGTTGTTGCTGTTGTTCAGTCGCTCAGTCATGTCCAACTCTTTACAACCCCGTAGACTCCAGCACAACAGGCTTCCCTGTCCTTCACCATCTCCTGGGGCTTGCTCAAACTCATGTCCATAAGATTACTCTAGAACTTGGTCTAGTGGAAACCTGGAAAATAATTACTAAGTATAGTATGTGAGTGTGTGCTCAGTCATATCTGACTCTTTGTGATCCCATGGACTATATATAGTCTGCCAGACTCCTCTGTCCATGGAATTCTCCAGGAAAGAATACTGCAGCACGTTGCAATTTCTTACTCCAGGAGATCTTCCTTACCCAGGGATCAAACCCATGTTTCCTGCATCTCTTGCATTAACAGGTGGATTCTTTATCACTGAGACACCTGTAATAGTGTCAAATTTGAAATCTTTGATCTGAGAATAAAGTAAATAGCTAAATCCTGTGTATAGGATGATAATAAATAAAACTGCAGGTGGAAAAATTTATAAAAAATTAAATTTTAACTCTTCAAGCTTTTTAATTTATGCCCTGCTTAAAAAAAATATTTATTTTCAAGAAGACTGCTCATTGACATATTAAAAGCATATGTATTGGTGAGATTGTGTCTTCAAATTATTCCTTTTTTGTTGAAAAATGGGTCATTGATTTATCATTAGTTGTTAGGTTAGATAGTGTTAGGCAACTAAGGAAAACTGGGTCATTGATTCATCTAATAGCCTTGGGCTCCCATACTTTAATTACCTGTGTTCTCCATGAATAGTTAGCTATAGTAGCAGTACCACATTCTGTTTTGTGAAATATTTACTTACTTATCTCAGCCTTCATTTCTTCTTTCTTCCTTCCCTTCCTTCCTCTTTTTCTATGCATGCATATTTATGTAGTTTTTGCTTTCTATCAGAAAGGCAAGTGTGACTATTATTAAAACAAGAACTTACCATGAAATCATTTTCCCACTTTTACTGTATAATTTTGCTGTATTGTGTGCACACACACAAAAAAGGAAAAATGCTTTTCTTTGGTATCAAAAATATCCGTATTTGCCATAATACTCAAAACATACATCACTTTAAAATAGACTCATCAACATCCCCCATGAATTTCTTAAATTGAATACCTTTAGTCCAGAAAAACACTTATTTCTGCTTTATTGACTATGCCAAAGCCTTTGAGTGTGTGGATCACAAGAAACTGTGGAAAATTCTGAAAGAGATGGTAACACCAGACCACCTGACCTTCTTCTTGAGAAACCTATAGGCAGGTCAGGAAGCAACAGTAAGAACTGGACATGGAACAACAGACTGGTTCCAAATAGGAAAAGGAGTACGTCAAGGCTGTATATTGTCACCCTGCTTATTTAACTTATATGCAGATTATATCATGAGAAATGCTGGGCTGGAAGAAGCACAAGCTGGAATCAAGATTGCCAGGAGAAATATCGATAACCTCAGATATGCAGATGGCATCACCCTTATGGCAGAAAGTGAAGAAGAACTAAAGAGCCTCTTGATGAAAGTGAAAGAGGAGAGTAAAAAAATGGCTTAAAGCTCATCATTCAGAAAACTAAGATCATGGCATCTGGTCCCATCACTTCATGGAAAATAGATGGGGAAACAGTGGCTGACTTTATTTTTCTGGGCTGCAAAATCACTGCAGATGGTGATTGCAACCATGAAATTAAAAGACGCTTACTCCTTGGAAGGAAAGTTATGATCAACCTAGACAGCATATTAAAAAGCAGAGACATTACTTAGCCAACAAAGATCTGTCTAGTCAAGGCTATGGTTTTTCCAGTTGTCATGTATGGTTGTGAGATTTGGACTATAAAGAAAGCTGAGTGCCAAAGATTTAATGCTTTTGAACTGTGGTGTTGGGGAAGACTCTTGCAAGTCCCTTGGACTACAAGGAGATCCAACCAATCCATTCTAAAGGAGATCAGTCCTGGTTTTTCATTGGAGGGACTGATGTTGAAGCTGAAATTCCAATACTTTGGCCACCTGAAGCGAAGAGCTGACTCATTTGAAAAGACCCTGATGCTGGGAAAGATTAAGGGCAAGAGGGGAAGGGGACATCAGAGGATGAGATGTTTGGATGGCATCACCAACTGGATGGACATGGGTTTGGGTGGAATCTGGGAGTTGGTGATGGACAGGGACGCCTGGTGTGCTGCGGTTTATGGGGTCCCAAAGAGTTGGACATGATTGAGCAACTGAATTGAACTGTTCTATTCAATTTTAGAGGCTGAAAATACAAAATATTTATAGGAAAATGATAATGCTTATAAAGGATTTTATAATATTATGGGACAAATACAAAGATGTAGTTCAGAAATATGATAGTAATTGGAGAAAATTAATAATTTTTATCAACATGCCATGGGATTCATATGTATGTTATTCATGCTGCAAAGTTGCTTCAGTCATGTCCGACTCTGTGCGACCCCATAGACGGCAGCCCAGCAGGCTCCCCCATCCCTGGGATTCTCCAGGCAAGAACACTGGAGTGGGTTGCCATTTCCTTCTTCAATGCATGAAAGTGAAAAGTGAAAGTGAAGTCACTCAGTCTTAACTGCTAACTATATGGACAGTGTGATGTGGATGCTTAGCACTGAAAACTCAGGGAAAGAACTCAAACAGATATTGCATAAACCTTTTCCTTCTTTTGTTCATGCATGCATGCTCAGTTGCTTCAGTAGTGTCTGATTCTTTGTGACCCTATGGACTGTAGCCCACCAGGCTCCCCTATTTGTAGGATTCGCCAGGCAAGAATACTGGAGTGGGTTGTCACACCCTCCTCCAGGCGATCTTTCCCACCCAGGGATCGAACCCGCGTCTTCTGTGGCTACTGAATTGCAGGCAGATTCTTTACCACTGAGCCACTGGAGAAGCCCTTTCCTTTTTTAAGATTGGCTCTATTCTTTCTCTGAAACTAATAACACAAACATTTGTTGATGAAAATAATCAACAAGCAATGCATAATAGAAATAGAAAAGAGTTTTATTTGTGCCAAACTGAGAACTCTAGCCCAGAAGATAGCCTCTCAGATAACTCTGGGGAAATGATCTGGAGAAGCATGATTTTCAGTACCATTTTATTTCTCTTCAGAACAAAGAACATTCAATGTATCAGGAATACATTCCTTCAAGGTTTGAAAAAACACAGATCAGCACATACACAGTGAGTCACTATGGCTCTGGCACCTGGGAAGTGAATCTTCTCATCAAAGAAATACCAGCATTGATATCCAGGAAAAGGAGGCATTTAATCTTTACTTTTAACATGGCCATTATTTACTTCTGTTCAATCTGCATGTTTCTTTATTATTTATTTAGTTATTTAGTTTTAGCATGTTGTTAAAAGACATTCAAGAAACAATGCAAACCATGGATAGCAAAATACACAGCCTCATTATAGGAATAAATTCTGTTAGAAGCACAAACAATTGAACAAATGTAAGATGAGTGGGGTGAGCAACAGGAGGATTGAAGAGATATTAAGCCCAGGTTAGAGTGTTAACCCCTTCCACCCTTAGTGCCTCAGAAGTGGGGAGGAGAGGCCCTGCTTGCTGCATTGGAAGGGATCTCCCAATCCAGAACTCTCATTTCTATCTACTGGAGCTGGGGGAGTAGCTAGACTGAATACTTGGGGGTCAGAATTCAACAGTCAGGAAGATCCAGTTCCTGAGTAAAGGGAAAATCAGGAAGGGTTCTGAATGTTAGGAAGAAGGCTATGCTTTGCATTCAATGGCCATGTGTTCAATAGTTCACAAATGAGCTGTTCAGTTAGCATAAAAATCATGTTTACTTATGTAAGACAGAAAATGACTTTCTCATACCTCAATAAGGGAAAACTTACATCACATTCCACTTTTAATTGTGTATTTTCCAAGTTGCCACAGGCAAACATGTAGTAAGTATTAAATTTGTGATGCCATTTCATTTGGTGATCTATATACCACATCTATGTAAAGAGTTTGACAAAGGTGAACAACAGAAAGGAATACATCAGGTTTAAAATCATGCTTAATTTGAGGATAATAAAAATGAAAATGGTACAATAATACAAAGAGAAATGCAACTATTTGGTGTCAGTCTCTCTGGTGAAATCTCACTGAGTTTATAAGGAACCAGTACATATTTTTCAGACTCTTTTGTTGACCATGATGGCTACTCCATTTCTTCTAAGGGATTCCTGCCAACAGTAGTAGACATAATGGTCATCTGAGTTAAATTCACCCATTCCTGTCCATTTTAGTTCGCCGATTCCTAGAATGTTGATGTTCACTCTTGCCATCTCCTATTTGACCACTTCCAATTTGCCTTGATTCATGGACCTGACATTCCTGGTTCCTATGCAATATTACTCTTTACAGCATCGGACCTTGCTTCTATCACCAGTCATATCCAAAACTGAGTATTGTTTTTGCTTTGTCTCCATCCCTTCATTCTTTCTGGAGTTATTTCTCCACTGATCTCCAGTAGCATATTGGACACCTACTGACCTGGGGAGTTCCTCTTTCAATATCCTATCATTTTGCCTTTTCATACTGTTAATGGGGTTCTCAAGGCAAGAATACTGAAGTGGTTTGCCATTCCTTTCTCCAGTGGACTACATTCGGTCAGACCTCTCCACCATGACCTGCCTGCCTTGGGTGGCCCCACTCGGCATGGCTTAATTTCACTGAGTTAGACAAGGCTGTGGTCCATGTGATCAGACTGACTAGTTTTTTGTGATTATGGTTTCAGTGTGTTTGCCCTCTGATGCCCTCTTGCAACACCTACCATCTTACTTGGGTTTCTCTTATCTTGGACGTGGGGTATCTCTTCATGACTGCTCCAGCAAAGCACAGCTGCTTCTACTTAACTTGGACGAGGAGCATCTCCTCACAGCTGCCCCTCCTGACCTTGGACATGGGTTTTCTCCTCTCAGCCACCAGCCCTGACCTTGAGGTCGGGTAGCTCCTCTCGGCCCAATGGAGTAGCCATCATGGTCAACAAAAGAGTCTGAAATGCAGTACTTGGATGCAATTTCTGAAACGACAGAATGATTTCTGTTCATTTTCAAGGCAAACCATTCAGTAAGACAGTAATCCAAGCCTATGCCCCAACCAGTAATGCTGAAGAAGCTGAAGTTGAACAGTTCTAGGAAGACCTACAAGACATTTTAGAACTAACACCCAAAAAAGATGTCCTTTTCATTACAGGGGACTGGAATGCAAAAGTAGGAAGTCAAGAAACACCTGGGGTAACAGGCAAATTTGGCCTTGGAATACAGAATGAAGCAGGGCAAAGTCTAATAGAGTTTTGCCAAGAGAACGCACTGGTCATAGCAGTCACCCTCTTCCAACAACACAAGAGAAGATTCTACATATGGACATCACCAGATGGTCAACACCGAAATCAGATTGATTATATTCTTTGTAGCCAAAGATGGAGAAGCTCTATACAGTCAGAAAAAACAAGACCGGGAGTGACTGTGGATCAGATCATGAACTTCTTATTGTCAAATTCAGACTGAAATTGAAGAAAGTAGGGAAAACCACTAGACCATTCAGGTATGACCTAAATCAAATTCTTTATGATTATACAGTGGAAGTGAGAAGTAGATTTCAGGGACTAGATCTGACAGATAGAGTGACTGATGAACTATGGACTGAGGTTCATGACATTGTACTGGAGACAGGTATCAAGACCATTCCAATGGAAAAGAAATGTAAAAAAGAAAAATGGCTGTCTGGGAAAGCCTTACAAATAGTTGTGAAAAGAAGAGAAGCAAAAAGCAAAGGAGAAAAGGAAAGATATAAGCATCTGAATGCAGAGTTCCAAAGAATAGCAAGGAGAGATAAGAAAGCCTTCCTCAGCAATCAATGCAAAGAAATAGAGGAAACTGTTCTATACAACTGTGTCTCTTTTGCTATCTCACATACAGGGTTATTGTTACCATCTTTCTAAATTCCGTATATATGCATTAGTATACTGTATTTGTGTTTTTCTTTCTGGCTTACTTCACTTTGTATAATAGGCTCTAGTTTCATCCACCTCATTAGAACTGATTCAAATGTATTATTTTTAATGGCAGGGTAATACTCCATTGTGTATATATATCACAGCTTTCTTATCCATTCATTTGCTGATGCTCCAATTAAATAAATAAATTTATATTGAAAAAGAAAAAAAAGAAATAGAGGAAAACAACATAATGGGAAAGACTGGAGATCTCTTCAAGAAAATTAGAGATACCAAGGGAATATTTCATGCAAAGATGGGCTCAATAAAGGACATAAATGGTCTGGATCTAACAAAAGCAGAAGATATTAAGAAGAGGTGGCAAGAACACACAGAAGAACTGTACAAAAAAGATCTTCATGACCAAGATAATCACAATGTTGTGATCACTCACCTAGAGCCAGACATCCTGGAATGTGAAGCCAAGTGGGCCTTAGAAAGCATCACTATGAACAAAGCTAGTGGAGGGGATGTAATCCCAGTTGAGCTATTTCAAATCCTGGAAGATGATGCTGTGAAAGTGCTGTACTCAATATGCCAGCAAATTTGGAAAACTCAGCAGTGGCCACAGGACTGGAAAAGGTCAGTGTTCATTCCAATTCCAAAGAAAGGCAATGCCAAAGAATGCTCAACCTACCGCACAATCGCACTCATTTCACATGCTAGTCAAGTAATGCTCAAAATTCTCCAAGCCAGGCTTCAGCAGTACGTGAACCGTGAACTCCCAGATGTTCAAGATGATTTTAGAAAAGGCAGAGAAACCAGAGATCAAATTGCCAACATCCACTGGATCATGGAAAAAGGAAAAGAGTTCCAGAAAAACATCAATTTCTGCTTTATCGACTATGCCAAAGCCTTTGACTGTGTGGATCACAAGAAACTGTGGAAACTTCTGAAAGAGATGGGAATACCAGACCACCTGACCTGCCTCTTGAGAAACCTATAGGCAGGTCAGGAAGCAACAGTTAGAGCTGGGCATGGAACAACAGAATGGTTCCAAATAGGAAGGAGTACATCAAGGCTGGATATTGTCACCCTGCTTATTTAACTTATATGCAGATTATATCAGGAGAAACGCTGGGCTGGAAGAAGCCCAATCTGGAACCAAGATTGCCAGGAGAAATATCAATAACCTCAGATATGCAGATGACACCACCCTTATGGCAGAAAAAGAAGAGGAGCTAAAAAGCCTCTTGATGAAAGGGAAAAAGGAGAGTGAAAATTTTGACTTAAAGCTCAACATTCAGAAAACAAAGATCATGGCATCTGGTCCCATCACTTCATGGGAAATAGATGGGGAAACAGTGGAAACAGTGTCAGATTTTATTTTTGGGGGGCTCCAAAATCACTGCAGATGGTGATTGCAGCCACGAAATTAAAAGACCCTTACTCCTTGGAAGGAAGGTTATGACCAACCTAGATAGCATATTGAAAAGCAGAGGCATTATTGTGCCAACAAAGGTCCGTCTAGTCAAGGCTGTGGTTTTACCAGTGGTCATGTATGGATGTGAGATTTGGACTGTGAAGAAAACTGAGCATCAAAGAATTGATGCTTTTGAACTGCGGTGTTGGAGAAGACTCTTGAGAGTCCCTTGGACTGCAAGGAGATCCATCCAGTCCATTCTAAAGATCAGTCCTGGGTGTTCTTTGGAAGGACTGATGCTAAAGCTGAAACTCCAGTACTTTGGCCACCTCATGTGAAGTTGACTCATTGGAAAAGACTCTAATAGTGGGAGGGATTGGGGGCAGGAGGAGAAGGGGACGACCGAGGATGAGATGGCTGGATGCCATCACTGACTCAATGGACATGAGTTTGGGTGAACTCCAAGAGTTGGTGATGGACAGGGAGGCCTGGCATGCTGCAATTCATGGGATTGCAAAGAGTTGGACATTACTGAGTGATTGAACTGAACTGAACTGAACTATCCTACTCTTAAGTACTAGGGCCCTTATTCACACTAAAAAAAAATTTTTTCTCCTGGAATTTTTAGGAGTAGGTGATTTAATTTTTTCAACCCCTTCACCTCTCTCTGTGGAAACAAGGAGCTCTAATGTTTAGAGTTTTGCCCAAGAGGCAGCTGGAATTTGGCATCCTAGTTAGGATTCTCATATGCACAGTCCTTGATAATCTTTGTGGATTTGATAATTCTTCTTGAATGGTTTTCCATATCATTTATGAATTGGATTTATTTTATAGTAAGAAAATAGATTCCTAAGTGGCCAGAATCCAGTTCCAGTAGTTTTCTTCCCCTGGAAGTTAGGACTGGGGGTAAGATCCCTTTCTATGTCAATCAATGAATTTGTTCTATTTTACTCCCTTTGCTAGCTCAGGTTCTAATTTCATTCCAGGGAATCACAGCCCATCATTTCTCTTCTGGAACTCCAGGGAGCTGCTGAAATTTTCACTGATCATTAAATACTAGCCAGAAAGACTAAGGGTCAAGGACAGCAAACCACATTTGCAAACAGCTGCAGCTGGAAAGGAGATTAAATACTTAAGCAAGCACAGCTGGCAGAGCTGGTGAGGGTTCACAGGCTGGGGCTCCTGTTGCCTCTGCTGCTGGATCAGCTCTGCTCCCAGCTTCTGGGAACCTCTGGGAATAGAATGCTGCACTACTGGAACCTGAGGGCAGAAAATGACAGCTGGGGATCCAAAAGAATTCAGGATAATGACTCAGTGGCATCTGCTCAGACACTTCTCTTCTCCCTGGATTACCAGCATGTGCAGACTCCTTTTGAGATCACACTCTGGATTATGTTAGCCTCTCTGGCAAAGATAGGTAAGTGAGGAATTTCCCAAGGCTTTCCCAGGGAGTTGCCTAATAGAGACAGTGGGGCATGGAGTGGGTGGGGGGATCTCAGGGCTTTTTCAGATGTTAAGAAAGGCACCTTTTCCCTAATAGAACAGAGAAAGGCAAACTGGAATATCTGCTCCTTAGCTCTTCCAAAATGATCTTTATCTTCATAGCTCAAACCTTCTTGCAGTGATCATGTTCAAATGTTGGTGGTCTCCCAGTGGGAGGAATAGGCCCAGCAAAGGGACTTAGACTGCAAAGGGGCCCAGTTGTTCAAGGGTTGAGCAGACAAGGCATAATATTAAAAGGGAGAGCAGAGAAATCTAAATAGAATGATCCTAACTGGTCTGAGTCTTTACACAGACTTTTTTCCTCACAGGATGCTTGCTATAGTTGCCAGGTAGTAACAAAGTGGGACAAGTCCGTTTTGTATTTTTTAAAAGATAAGCCTTTATGCCATTACTCAGAATTTAAGAGAAAACACAAACTAAGACCAGATCCAGAAAGAGAAGAACTGTTATGTTTTAACTATTTCAACTTTATGAACACCCTGAATTTCTAGCTTTATGATTCTCCTAAGGAGATTTATTCCATTTTTCCTTTTTATGTTCTTTAATAATTTATCAGACCTTTGTCTTGATGGTGTTAAAGTATTTATGATAAAGTTATCATTTTTCTAGGCTCAGAACAAAAGCAATGTCAAGAAAGCTTCAAAGTGTATAGAATTTTGTTATTTTAAAATGAATTTTTTTTCTAAAATAAATCATGTTCAGCATTTCAAAGTTTTATTTAAGTGACTTTATATACTAAAGCTTTACCATTCATGAAATATATTATTTAACGATGACACAAAAATCCATAGATTCATAGCATGATAGGTTGTCAGAGCTGGAAAAACCCTTAGAAATCATTCTCATCCAACTCCTTTGTTTTGTAGATAGGAAATCTGAGGCCCAGGAAGAGAAGATGCTTTGTGAAATTCAACAAAATGGAACTAGAATGCTCATTTCATGCCTCTTTGATTAGAAGTACATATTGTCTTGGGTGATAATAAAAAACATTAGTGTATTATTTTAAGTTGTTAGGGACCCAGTAGTCTTTCATTCCTATTTGTTAAAGTAGGAATTTATTGAACCATCACTGACAGATAATTTTTTTCTGTGACCTTGTAAGAGAATGTAAATTTTAAAAGCTAACCAAATAAATAAATTAATTAATTTAAAAAAGCCTTCCTTGTTAGCAATCATTCAACACATATTTTTTAATACATTTTATGTGTGAAGAATTATATTGGGGCCAGGGGCTACAGTGATGAATAAGGCCCCATCCTTCCCATGAGAAGTTTTCAAATTATTTCAATGCCTAGAGAAAATAAGTGATTCTGTAGAGGATAAAGAAGGACATATCATGGTTTAGTGGAAAGATAAGATTACTATGAGCTATTTAAAATTTGCTCAAATTAGGAGCCAGTGCCTGGCACATAGGCACTCAATAAGTATGTGTTAGATAAGTAAAGTACTTCTTTGTCTCATATATATAATTTTTAATATGAGAATAACAATATTTACATTGCCATTTTGGTATGATGGACTTCCCTGGTGGCTCAGATGATAAAGAGTCTGCCTACAATGCAGAAGATCTGGATTAGATCCCTGGGTCAGGAAGATCCCCTGGAGAAGGGAATGGCAATCCACTCCAGTATTCTTGCCTGGAAAATTCCATGGGCAGAGGAGCCTGGTGGGCTACAGACAATGAGGTCTAAAAGAGTTGGATGCAACTGAATGACTAACACTTTGCTGTTGGTTTGATGAGAGAATCAAATAGAAGAATATATGTGAAAGCACTTTTGAAAATATTTTTAAATAAACTCTAGCATAGGAACCAACTGGCTTTCTTTTCTAAAATGTGTTTATTATTTATTTGATAAGTATCTGTTGAGCTATTTCTATGTGCTAGCAATGTGCTAGGGGATTATTGTAAAAACTATCCTCAATCCTTGAGAAAATTGTAGTCAAATTAACTAACAAATATATTAGAAAAGGATCTCAGCAGTGTATTGGTGAGGACTGGATTAGACAGGAGGGAATGGATTAGCTCATATGGTCATTAAGGTCCTTTCTATAATAGAGAGGATTGATGATAATTAGAGTAATTTTCTGTAGGCTTCATGTAAGTTAGAGCATGATGATGTGGAATATAATGTGGGCAGAGGAAAAAGAATACAGCATAAAACAGAGAACTGCTGCCATGTAGGTTGCTAGAGATGACTGTATTTCCCTCATGGGAAGAAAGAATCATATCATTCTATGAGAAACAAACTTTATAACTGGGAGTGTATTTTGATAATTCAGTAGTATGCATTTACATAAGCCCATATCTGTCTATCAGACTAAGTGACAGTTTTGGGTAATTATATGAACATTGAGCTAAAAGTCAAGATACCTGTCTAGGTTATCATCCCAGCTCCACCACATACTTACTGTTCAGCCATGAAAAGTAGCTTCACTTCTTTGGCCTCAGTTTCCTTATAAATAATTGATTCCTTATGAATGAAGAATCAGTTATGATTACTAAAGCCCTTTTCAACTCTTATTATTCAAAGCAGACATTTGAATTATGGTTGTCATTTCTATATTTTTAAGTTTCTGATGTCTTTGACTATGATCATGAGAAAAGCAGAACGTTGCAAGCTGATAAGTGTGTTTCTATTTTAGAATATGTACTCATATTTGAAAATGATTCAGTGGGCATATGAATAAACTTGCTGTTGGTTGTGAATATTTTAACTCTATTAGTAAATATTTTCCATCATAAAGGAAAGTGTCTTCACTCATGCCTCTGCATCTTTATTAAGTCATTATTAAAATGTAAAATGACTGAGAAGCTATTTTCCTGAAATCACAAGACTTGACAAGAAGGCTGACATATAAGGTTGATTGATGATAAAGATGTTTATTAGTCTATTTTTTTTTCTCTTTTCTAGGATTTCACCTCTATAATAAGATACCCGCAGTTGTACCTGAAAGCTGCCTTTTGATATTTGTAGGTCTCATCATGGGAGGACTAATTTACAGTTTAAATGACAAATCCCCACCAGTCATGAGCAGTGATATATTTTTCTTGCATTTACTTCCACCAATAGTCCTTGATGCAGGATATTTTTTGCCCAGTCGGCCATTTTTTGAAAACATAGGAACCATTCTGTTGTATGCTGTAGTTGGAACAATGTGGAATGCATTTGGAATAGGCCTTTCCCTCTATGGCATATGTCAGGTGAAGCTCTTCAACCTTGAAGATGTGTCATTGCTCCATAATCTTTGGTTTGGTAGTTTGATTGCTGCAGTAGATCCTGTGGCTGTACTCTCTGTATTTGAAGAAATTCATGTGAATGAAAAGCTTCACATTTTGGTGTTTGGAGAATCCCTCCTTAATGATGCTGTTACTGTTGTAAGTATTCCAGACATGAGTTTTTGTGGTAATTAATTAGGTTCCCTTATGCTCACCCTTGAAATTTAAATAATAATTTAATTCTGGTTTAGGCCATGATTGAACAATTTAGTCCTAGGAATAAGGTTATGAATTTAGATAATATGATTTACTCACCATTAATATGTTTTCAAAAATAAAAATGCTTCTTTGATACTATACTAACCTTTATCAATTTATTAAAAGAAAATTAGGGTATGCCTTCTAGAGGTCACAGTCTTCCTAGTCATGTTACAAGAATATTTTAGCCATAAAGGCTATGTTCGCAGCCCATCAGACAATTTTCAAGCAGAATCATGCACAATTTAATACTGATCTGTAGAAATATCTTTTGATATAAGGAAGCTTTCTAGGAACTCATATTGGGAAGGAAATGGGGAGCTGAAGAACTTCAAAGTTGAGAAACTTCAAATTAGAAGGGTATAAATTGAGACCTTCCTGATTGGTAAATTCACCCTAATCTTTTTTTTTTTTTTTTTTTTTTAATACAGGTGCTCTATAAGCTGTTCAAATCTTTCTCTGAAATGCCATCTATCAAACCATTGGACATTTTGGCTGGGATAGGAAAGTTTTTTTTGGTTGGAATAGGAGGCATTTTCATTGGGCTCTTCTTTGGCATGATTGCTGCCTTTACCACACGCTTTACCAAGACCATCCAGGTCATCGAACCTCTCTTTGTCTTCTTATACAGTTATCTCTCCTACCTGACAGCTGAAATGTTCCATCTCTCAGGTATTGTGGCGTAAGTATCTGGACAAGTCTTTGATCGATTGAATTTCTTTTAGGAATTGATTCTTATTTTCCACTAGAAATCTAGGAAATTGCATTTCCTAAATATGGAAGGTGACTCTCCATTTATGTTCTTCAAGGATTTCCTGTTACCTCTAATAGTCACTTAATCATAGGACTGCAAGTGTTATTGTTGTCAAGCTCATGGATTCCCTGTAGAGATTAAATAGCTACATCTCAACTACCTTGCCTGTGTTGGGATTGGGGGTCAGTATGACTCTCATTGCATAACAAAAATGCTGAGAATTTGGCATGGGGCTACCTAGAGCACTCCTCTCTTTGCAGGGGAGAATTATTCTCCTAATGGATTAGTGTATCTGAACCCAGTAATATTCCAGTGGTAAGTAATTAGATAGCACACTATATCAATAAAGTTGGCATTAGCTCTTATATAGATAGATTTTCTGCCATAACAAATAACTTTATGACTTGTTTTGTAAACCATATGGCATATGCTATATTTTTCTCTTCTCTATCACTGGCATTTAACCAATGATGATAGTACCTCATATCTAGCTTATAAGGCTAAATGCCCATATGGTAAGTATTGACACCTAAATGCTTTTGTGCTAGGGTTTAGATAGATCACTCCTTTCTGTGATTTTAAAAGAAATGGAATGCATTATCTTTTTCAAATGACACATGTTTTCTGAAAGCTCAAAGAGAAAAAGAAACAATTGATTTCTTTTTAAAAACAAATTATTTATTTATTTTAATTGGAGGCTAACTACTTTACAATATTGTGATGGTTTTTGCCAAAATTAAGTTCTTTAGAACTAATGCCATTTGACTTTAGGTTACTCTTAGTTCTCAAAGGGCTTACTGTACATGAGAAATGTCATAAAATCGTGATTGAGGTTAGTCTGTTTTAAATAAAATGTTCTAGGTTGAAAGCAACGATTCTATCTAGCATCTGTCTGGGTGATTGCATTTTAATTGGTTGGGAGATGTAGTTTGTGTTTTAAATTGTCTTTGATTTTTATTGTTTGTATTACTATTAATGAAAGACTTGTAGAAAAAAGCCAAAAAAGGAATTGGATGGGGCAATTTAAATTCTTTTAATCTAGGACATTTTCCAAAGTTTTAATATAGTATCATTTAAGTGGCTTCCTTCTTTTGAGCACCTTGCACTTTTAAAGAACTTGACAATGTGGTGAGTCCTGAAAGAAAGAAACAGGGAAAACAATGTTGTCAGAATGAAACTCTCCTGATTCTTAACTTTCTTATAACTCTAATATAGTTTCTTTTGGATTAAGAATATGATAATCTTTCAGAGTTATATCTGACAATCTTTTTTCTTTTGACTG